>NW_021034895.1:95737-112074 GCF_004153795.1 Camellia sinensis
AAATTAAACGTGGAAGTTCATTCAAGAAACCACTATACCTTAACGATCTATTTGGAAATTAAAGAAAAAATTTGGTTTCTAAACTCAACCAACCTGTAACAAACCTGCCCAACACATCCCATAACTCAAATACTAAGTAAAAAGGATGCAAACAAGATGATAGACAACTACCAACATCCACGGACACATGTCCGGATCACTGTACAACAAGGGTAAACCCGGGATCACTATATTTTTGACTTTTTGGGACGACCTTTTAACGACTGTCCTCACGACGATAGAAATTGGTCCCTAAATGTTTTTTGCAACAAAATTTTCACTTTTAGAGACCAAAAAATTTGGTCTCTAAAACTCTTATATGCTGTAGTGTGAGTTAGTGTTTTGGCGATGGGTTGTCGCGGCGGGCTGGTCTGGGGTTGACCTAGTGAACTAGTTTGGTGTGTAAGGATGTATGCAAAGGTGGAGTATTCCTTTATTTTGGGTATATAGAGACTTAGGATTACTTGTGTTTTGAGAATAGCATATAGTTTCGTAGGGTATAGACTTGTACCTTAATGGTAGGTGATGATAGCGGATCATTGTATTATCTGGTTGATTGTTTCTTGTGAAGGGTTGCTAGTCCCTTATCGTAGTATTGGTTGTTAGTGTTTGGTGGGTGGTGTGTTCTAAACACCTTGTGTTGTATTTTGAGCAATGGTATTACGAACGTTTCCTAAGTTCTAGAATTATTTATTGTATTTGGGTGCGAGAGTTGTGTATCTCAATTCTGGTTAAGTTAAGAGATGTTTTAAGAAGGGTTGGTTGGGTATGTAACCTATGGTTAGTGCTGATCTATGTGTAGGGTCACGGTGATTTAATGTTTATTGGTCGAGGTTTGGAATGACAGTGAGGAGATGATTGTTTTCAGAGATGGGTCGTGTTTTGGCTCACGTAGTGTTCTAAGTTGGTTGAGAGAGTAGTTGGAAATGTAGTGTTCTATAACTCGGGCAGAGGTGGTTGAGAACTTCTTTGTTCTTCTATGGAGTTAAGATAGTATAATTTTGAAAGCCTTGTAAGTGTCATGTGTATGTGTCGGGGTTTGGTTCAGGGTAATTGTTCGGTAAGTATTAGCAACTAGTAGATTGACTAGGGGACTTAGTGTTTTGGTTGTACTCGTATAATGGGTGATGGGATAGAATGTGGATTAAAGAGTTGACTTTATTGGTCATTGATGGATGGAGGTGTTGTGTTTACTTGTTGCATGGTTTGGGTTATTACGTGGTGTCAATGGCGTTGTAGCTTGGTACAAGAGGAAAAATATGTGAAACTCGTTGTTGTGAACTTGGTCGGATTGTGAGTACATGGGCAGAATGAGGGCATTAGTGTTGAGATAACCCACTTGGGGTTAAGGAATGATTTTGAGGAAAACAAAAATTTTCTTTTGATGTTGTGGCCTTGGATGGTCCTTTTAAAAAAAAACTAAACCGGTTTTGGTTGGAAATGTAAGCTTTTGGGTTAATTAAGAAAATAAAAAAAAATGTACTCAACCAAAAAAAAAAAAAAAAAAAGAAAAAAAGGAAAAAACAAGATAATATTTTGAAAATGAAAATGGTTTTGTGTTATAAACAACATGTATGGTGTTAGAAAGACGGTTTTGAAATCTTTGGGATTTTGTTGTGAACGGTTGAAAATGTGTTTGGGTTGTGATAGTATGAGCTTGAACACCTTTTGGGAAACCAAAGTATTTTGAAACAAATGAGAAAAATAAGGAATTTTCTTTAACCTAAATGGGTTGTGTTTTATTTTGTATTTGGGGGACTTGTTTTGATCTAACCTGAGTTGCTAGCTATGTGGTATGTGTTTATTTTGCACGAGCTTGAAATTGTCGGGCATTGATGTGCCATAACGTTATTAGGATTAATCTTGTTTTGTTTTATGTTCTCGTTCTACGAGAGAGTTGACTGGGAACCTTGTGTTCGAGTAGCTTTCCTTGTTTGAGTGTAAGGCACTCAGTAGCTATTTGAGTATTGTCGGCGGTTGAGCTGTAGATCATGTCTTTGGTCCGAGGAGTTATTGTTGTCATTGTTGTTATGGTAGTTATTATTTCTTGTCTTGTAGACCACATTGAGTTATGTGGATCGAAGCGTCATCGGTGAAGTTTTCTTACCATTTTTAGTGTTCGAGTGTCTTCGGAACCTCGAGGTCTTGGACCAAGACATATCCCCAGATAGATCAAAGCTTGGGTTAGCGTTACATTTCTTTTATAGATTGGGTGGCCTTTTTGATTTTGGTGTTTCTCAAATTTTGGGGACGAAATTTCCTAAGGTGGGGAGGTTGTAGCACTTGTGTCTTTTAAACTATTGGACAGTGCATTAAATTCCTTTATTTTCATTTTGGGAGTCTTTGGAGTTATTGTATTTTGGTTTTAGAGGAGTATAATTCAATTTAAACTTGTTGGGATTGTTTGTTTGTGCTTGTTTACGTTGAAAAGTTCTTTGGAAACTTAGAAAATCTATTCTGGTGTCGAAATTAGCCTTCTTAAGGGTCGACACCACCTTACTGCCCTGTCCTTAGTGTCTTTGCTGGTTTTTAGGGTCGACACCAGGGGCTCTAAGGGTCGACCTTTCCCTTGTTGTTTTGTTTTGGGTGCATTTTGAAATAAAGGGTTGACACCACTGGTTCCAAGGGTCGACCCTTGTCCTTTGCACACATTAGTGTCTCAGCTTTACTTCCTAAAGGGTCGACACCACTGTTTGAAGGGTCGACCCTTGTGAGTAAATTTTTAGATTTTTGGTTCAGTCTTGAGCTCTACTTTTTGGGGGTTTAACTTATTTTTCCTTTGACTGTAGGGCTTTTATTCTACCACTATAAGTAGACCCCAAACACACTTTCCTCACTTTCTCTCTCTCTCTCTCTCTCTCTCTCTCTCTCTTCCCCATTTAACTCGTGAATCCGTTTCGCTCTCTCTTAGAAACTCAACTTTCTTACATAGATCTCTAGATCTACTTGGTTAGAGGCATCTTTCCATGTTAGTCCTTTGAGAAAAGTTGTAGGTCTCATCAAGAGCTTTCTTTTGATCCAAGAGTTTCGTGGTTTCATTGACTTTGGTTTTTCTTCGAGTTCTCCTTTTCGCTTCAAGAGGAAGGGTCTATTTCCTAAACTCAATATGAGTTCGGTAGCATATTTATGTCGTATTTTGTTATGTATAGTTGGTAGTCATGTGGTATGATTTTTTTTACCCCTGCTATTTGTTATTTCAAAAGATCTATGGATTTGGGTGTTTTGGGTTAAACTTAGGGTATGGATCTTAAAATGTGAAAGAAGGATTTTTCAAAAGAGTTTTTGAACAAGGTTATGATTTTGTAAAGTTAGTTGACATATGTTGACATGGTGGCTTTCCTTTACTCAAAAGTGATTTTGAAAGAAAATAAGGTTTTGTGAAAATGGGGGATTGTTAGGCTATGATTTTGTTACTGCAGTTATTTTTGGTAATCAAAATTGCATATGGATCTTTAAAAGTGGAAAAGCCTCAATTTGTCAGCATTCCCTACATGATATTGTTTTTGGAGTTGGATTGATTTGTGCTAAATGGTTTGGTTGGAAAGGAAATGGTTGTGGGATTTTGGAAATGGATGTTGTTACTCTCTTGGAAAATATATCTATATGGTTATCTTTTGATTATTGCATTAGAGATAACTGCTTTGGCTATCGGTGGATGATTGTATTGCCGTGTGTTAGAAATTGCATGTGGATTAGGCAATTTGAAATCATTCATATCATGGAGCATGTAATGGATTTTGGAAATTGAAACTATATGTTTTAAAAAGAGGTTTTGGAAATTCTTACATTTTGTTTTGGAACATTTGCATTGTTTTGGAAAAATAATATTTTGAGTTACATGTATTGTACTATTGAAAAGGGTAAATGAAATGGTGAATCTGGGAGAAAGTTATTGTTATATCAAATAAGTTGGCTTGTGTGTCCAGGGTGAAAGTCCCGAATACCGCGTGTATGCAATGGTGCTGATCTCGCGGACGAAATTTTCGTGAAATGGAAATAGTAGTGCTTGTACAGCCTACGTTTATATGGGTCCTAGCTTACGGTTTCCTCCGAACGAAATTTTTGAGAAAGGTTGTATTTATTCTGGAGATTTACCCATTTATTTACTATTATGTTGGTTCCGGCATAGAATGTTTGGAATATGTTTTTAACAAAATATTTGCTGTTGTTTAGCGATGTATTCGCATTTGATTTAGCAATGTATTTGGTGGTTGGTATTGAGATTCCGAGATTGGTTTTTGGAAAGGAATTTTATATCAAACAGATGATTTGAACTCAGAAAACGTTTTGATTAAACATAAGGTTTTGGTAATTGGAAAAAAAGGATTTTGTTGAGAAATCAAATGGATTTTGGAAATGCATTTGGACATATTGTATATATGTATTGCATCATGATTATTTATGCTGGTCGAGCATGTTTAGTTTTTGAAATATTCTCTATTGGGTTTTATGCTCACCTTATGTGGCTAAAATGTTTTTCAGGTGTACATATGTGGACACAGACTGTAATGTGAAGTTATGTTCGAACAGTGTAGAGTGGTTCAGTTATTTGTAGGCTAGGGGCCATTTATGTTATTTATTAGTCGTGTGCCATTCTTACAAGGGTTACACCTTTGTGTATGATGTAAGGCTCTGGGCGTTTAATATGATTTTAAAACATTTGTACATGTTTTGATCATAGAACATCCATCCAACTTAGATCTTGTATCTAGGAATGTATAATATTAGATAAACACTTATATCGTGTGGCTATTGTACATCATCGAGTGGTTTATTCACGTGAGTCGGACCTTGTTAATTCGGGGCGTGACAAATTACACTCACCCCCCCTAAAGTTTAGTCTAATTACATCTCATCCCCGACGTTCTAGAAATTACATTTCTACCACTATGGTTAATAATCTCCTTTCACAAATTCCCCTGCTTATATGAAAGGTAACAACTCCAAGTAGAAAAACAGAGAAAATTAAGTTAAAAAAAAAAGTAAAGCAAATGAAAAAAAAAAAAAAAGACAAAAGAAGTAAACAAAGCAAGAAAATAGAATGCATGAGTTCAATGTCTTCATTCCGTCTAAATAATTACAATGATAGGGGAGTTAGTGTAATTTTTCAAACGTCAAGGTATGATATGTATTACAGTCAAATTTCAGGAGGTGTAAGCGTAATTTACCCTTTGAAATTTAATATAATAAATTTTATTATAAATAAACTCTCAGAAAAATATCATAAATAAAAAGTAAGAAATGATGATTAAATGTCATAAATTAATGGGGAATTTAAAATCTTATAGTAAAATGTAATATAAATTTTATATTAATGATAACGAAAAATAATTAATCTTATCAAAATAATGTAACAATAGTATTTTTAAATTCATAAACTATTTTAACGAATTGTTTGATTTAAAATGGACATATATAAATTTATCATGTTATTTTCGTTAAATATTTTATATTTATATATTACTAAGGTACTTACAATTGTTTGTTATGAAAGAAATGATGTGTAAGCACTAAACAAACAAGTATATAATAATGACACAAAATATGATAACAAAATTAAAGATCACACATAGAAATAAGGTAAATTTTAATACATAATTTATACGCAAAAAATATTTTAGAGAAAAATACTTACAGAGAGAGTGTTTGACGGAGACTACTCGCTTGTTAACACAAAACACACACACTATAGACTCTACTACAAGGGTCTATATATAGACTTTACTACACGAATTCGAAATAATGTTATGTCTGTGGATTTTATTTAAAATTGGATAAATTACACTCACACTCCCTAAAGTTTAGTCTAATTACATCTCGTTCCTGACGTTCTAGAAATTAAATTTCTACTCCTATGCTTAATAGTCTCATTTTACAAATACTCTTACTTATATAAATGACAAACAACTCCTAGTAGAAAAAAATAAATAAATAAATATCATATGTTTTCCCCAAACGGTCCATAGATGAACACCAAAGGAGTTTCCTTGTCCTATTTTTATTATTTTTTTTGAGGAATAAGTTTCCTTGTCCTTGTACCACCAGTGTTTAGACAAGGCAAAACCTGTCTTCAATTACAATTTCTAAATTTACATTCATAATATTTTTATATCACAGATAATAACCAAAAACTAGGTTTAAAATAAAATAAATTTTGAATTCTGCAATACATAATACATGTCTCTGACAAACCCAAGAAGAAGAATTTCTATGATAACTCCTTCCTGATGAGGAGAGAGAAAAAAAAAATTACATTAATTGCGATGACTATATTCAATTACATCCAGATTTTCCATGACAGTCACAAGTTTACAGTGTTCCCCGACTACATACAAATTGGACCAAAAAACATGGGTTGTATTTTCTTGTATACTAGTAATAATATATGTATACTCTTTATGTTCGCTAACCTCATCCATTGCTGCAGTTGATGAGCTGTTAGCATCATCGTGTCGTGTCATCTCTGCAGAATGCATATATTTCTCATGATTTCATGAAACAAAATGCACAATCGCCCCAATTGCACAAGACCATCGGTTAGATGTGATCACCTGGTGCTCCCTGGCATTGCATGATCACCAAGTTCATCGTCATAATCATCAGCGCCATAACTTCTATGATCTACAGTTGGCCGTTTTAATTTCTGGAATATTTCATCAAGGGATTCGGATGAGGAACCTTGGGAGTGATCCGTATCTTGAACCTGGCGCAAGGGAAGGAATTTCTTGGCCCCTATATTAGACTTGAAATTTTGGAAACCTGACTTCATAGATTCCCAGGTTGAGGCTACACCAGAAGACGATCCAGTGGTTGTATTCTGAGACTTGCTTGCATCGGATGAAGTGGCATTTAGGTTGGTCGGTTCTTTGCTTGGTTGTGTCCTTATGGCCGTGTACTTTCTGCCAATGGATTCTCTTGTGGTCTGATGTTGGGCCTCTCCTTGTGGAGGCTTTGAGTAACCTCGTTGTCCATCCTCAATTAAACTGGTTGTCGCTTTCATTTCAACGTTGACCTTTTTCAAACACCATTTCCAAGTAACGGAGAGAGTTATAATTTGTGGAATAATAAAACCAAGAAGAAATTAAATGGGCAAGAAGTGACTTAATAAGTTTATCTCATCTCTAATTTGATTTGGTAAATAAAAGAATAGATTATTTCAACCAAAAAAATAAATAAAGGAACCACAATCAACCAATTGGACCAACCAGTATGGGTTTCTTAGTCATTAATTTTATAAGAAGTTAATGACATCAGAAATTGCTAATATATTTTGGGACCTATATGATGCATCAGTGGAGTAAAATAACGTTTTTCATTTGTCTACGAGATGTCAATCTAGACACTTCTTTGGTTTAATTGCCAGAGCAGTCTCTATAACATTGGTTCGAGTTTGTATGTCAACGAAAGAATCAACTATGAAATTAATTGCCAAAAAATACAAGCCTTAATAGCAATTAGGTAGGGTTGGCCACATGAACCCATTTTCTCCAGTTGCCTCAATTATAAACCATATCCCCAGTCAAAAGTGTCCTTAATGTCATAAATTGAAAAAATATAAACCTTGACCATTTTGAATAAAAATATATACACAGTATAATTGTGACTGGTATTCTTTGTTAAAAATGAAAAGAACAAAAGGCAAAATCTTTTTTTTGATAAATAAAAGGAAAAATCTTATTATATTACTAGGAATTAATACATACCTTGTTATTGCTGCTAGACTCAAGATCCAAGCTTACATTGTTGAAATTCCTTGCTAATGGAATAACAAGTTCACCAACCTTGTGTCCTTGTTCAAGCCAAGACCGTTCTAAAAAGAAAAATGGAAAAAAAAAATTCATATGATTTAAGCAACTATAGTGGTTGTTGATAACCAGGAGAGAAATAAATAAATCAGTTTTCATTTGATTTTCAGTTCTTCTCTCCCATAAGTGATATAGCCCACAGGTTCAAGAACATTGAATCCAGAATTCCATAATGCCTATAACTGCAAAATGCAAAGGATAGAAACATGCCAAACACATGCCAAACACACACCAAATACAAACAAGAGACATGATCTCAGTTTACACACCTTTCTGCAAAATAATCAATCCTGATGGATCAAATCCATCCATATCTTCAGCATCACTTTGAAACCTGAATATCTTCCAGTTTCCAAAATAATTAATGACCCGATCAAACAAATTGCTTGCAATCACTATGGTGTATATAACCATGATAAGCGGGTAGATTTTATTGAATCCTTTCCCAAAGAAAGGGACAGCATCATCAATATTCCCCATTCTCTGCACATGAAAATAGGATACTGTCACACTTTCAAATAAAGGATATAGTTAACAAAATGTATGCACATTTAACTATACTGAGAAATAAGAAATGATACAGAAAAGGCATACCTTTTCAAAGACAGTTTTGCGGTCGCCTTCCAGACGAATAAGATTAAGAAAGTTGTAGGAAATTGGAGGTGCATATCGAGCAACCATCCTGGTAAAGATGTTTAGTGAGAATTATTACCAACATCCTCAAGAAGTAAATACACATCAAATAGATGTCTCACAATACACATAAAGTAGATATCTCTGAGAGTTTGAACAATGCTTTATTAAAGAAAAAGGGAAAGACGGGGGGGAGGATACATACGAGCATATCATAAGCAAGCTGACTGAATTTGTTTGTCTTGGAGTAAATGAGTAAAATGTTAACATTCCAATTTTGAACAAGGAATAGTATGTGCAAACACACATATACATCAGAGGAATGAAGGCAGTCACTTGCAAAAGAAAAACAAATTAATTTACAAGGGCATTTTACAAAATAGAACTTCATAATTGAATTGATGGCAGGGTAATATTTTTCAAGCAAAGAGGCCACAACCCTCATCAACTCCAAGCTGACAGTAATTAGTCTAGTCTGCATCAAAATATCAGACAATGTGGTTCAAATCAAAACAATCTTGCACCATGCCTAACAGAAGAGGGAAGTCATGAAACCAACACCTATTGTTTTCCTCCAGTCAACTGAACCTGATGTGTTTCAAAATCAAAAGGAACTATGGAATTAACTAATACTCAGTCATTTATGTTTTACATTGACAAAGCACAAGAGACCCTTTTGCAGAGAACAAAAAGAACAAGAAAATTTAACCCTGAGGGGCCATCAACAACACAAGAAATCCAACCACATCCTTTGCCTGCTTTTAGAACAAATATACAAGGTTCATATTCCTAGTTCTCTAATTTGAATGGAACTTTGTATTCTCAAGAAAGTCAATGATGAGGACCTAAATCAGATTTTATCTACTTTATTTCTCGGCTTTGCAATTTCACATCTACCACTACTAATAAATAAGGTTCTTTAACCAAGTCCACAGCTACATGCAAATATGCACTTTGGTTCCCCCCTCTTGGCAACTCTTCACTTCACTTGGTTCACATTAACAGAATTCTATGAACCGGGATGATAATCATGACTACAGTGCTACATAAAAAAACCTTTCAGATTGGAAGGTGAACCATCCAAAGCATCTTTTGGAAAACCTTCACAGCTTAGGTTATGCCAAACAGATTAGGACCAAAAGGTGTTATTCCTTAACCACACAGTATAATACATATATTATCCCTGCTTAATGATGGTTTTTCCTCGAAAATTTATTCAGAACTTTTAATTGCTACTAAATTACGTATGGCACGTCCAAATATTTAGCCTCCCACATTTTTTTATAAAATTATTCATGGAGGAAAAGTTGTGACTTATGTGGAGCTATCCATGAAAAGATGGTTGAGGGTGAGAGAAGCAAACTTCTTTTGTTTTTCCTTTGATTCAGTTTTCTCAGGAACAATTTCCTTTCTGATGTTCTCAACAACCAAATAGAGAGTAATGGAAATGAGGAGTGATTCATGATTAACTAGACATTTTTCACATTGAAATGCACCATCACAAGAATAAAACAGAAGTCTAACTTGCCACTGTATAAAACTACGACAGGAATAACATGTGGATGTGGTCCAAAATTTCCATAGTCAAATCAAGTTATAGTTTGTTAGTTGTACTCTGGAGGATGTGGTCCAAAATTTCCATAGTCAAATCAAGTTATAGTTTGTTAGTTGTACTCTGGAATCAAACAAATCTTAATTGAAAACTTAAACCGAATTACTAAATATCTAAAATATTTACCTTTTGAGAATCAAAGCTTTGATTTCACCTAAGATAAGCTGATGGAACTAAAAGAAAATAAAAACTATGACAAAATTTACCTGCACAAGCGCCTCTTCCTTTCCTACAGCTTTTATTAGTATAGAAAATAGAGATAAATCAACCCCACTGGGCAGTATAGTAGTCTCAGCCAGAAGAATTGCATCTGACATACAGCCGAGTATCACAGAGAAGACTGTCTGAAGTTGCTTCCTTAGTATACAACGCCACACCTAAGATAAGCTGAAGTTGCTTCCAATGTATATTAAGATTCTTGGTATTTTATTGTCTTCAAATGTGGGAGGAACTTTTCTACTTCATACAAGTACCAACAAAAATGATCTTCGAGTCTATTTATCAAAAAAAAAATAAAAAAATGACCTCTGAGTCTGCCTTCCAAACGTACACCGTATCCAACAAAGGGGCAATTCCAAAGTCTGCTTCCTTCAATATAGTCACTTCCCAATGCATCAAATCAACTATCGACCTAGGGAAGACCCACATCAAGCCAAACAAAGTGGCAGCAGTGACCAAATCTCTTTCGCCATGCCACAATGAATTTTGGACATCTAATGGAAAGAAAATTATTCCTTTGCATTTTATGTAGCTTCTGAGGGCCATTTTGTCTAGAGCCATTTACAGAATGAATATATCACATTTGGAGCAGGCGACAATGATGATTGATAGAATTATTAAACCTTTCTATTAATGGAAATATCATTATTTTTTAAAGCATTTCATTCTGAAGGATATAAATGAGTCTTCAAATGCAACACAAAACAAAACGAAACTTCATAGCCATATTTAAATGCTTCAATCAGCCAAAACTAAAACGCCTATTTAAGAAAATAATGCAACTAAAACTAGCATTATTGTCGAAGGAGGTATTATATTTATAAAATAAAAAAAAGGAATTTCAACTATGAAATAGATGGCTGGGAAAAACAAAAAAGTGCAAACACAACAAATAACTTCAGTATAATTTTAATTTTTACCTATCATATCAAGAAGAGACCCTAGCTTGCCTGCTCGCTCAGGCCTGAAGCTTGAAATGTATTTCCTAAAAATTTGCAAAAAGCAACCATTTAAACCCTAGAGCCCATAGAAGCAACCTTGAGGTTAGCACACAAACCAAACAAGGTACTATGCAGTATCACCAATGAACTGACTTGTTAACTCAAATAGAAGCTACATTCAGATTCTTATGTCACTCTTACAAAAGAACAGCTTAAATTATGATAACAAGGCAATTCCATGAAATTTAGTACTCTCTCATTCTCCCAAAGGATATACAGGATAAAAGAGCAAGTAAGCACAAAGAAAAGTCACAAAACCATCAAGAATGTTGCACTAAGAAAGGAAACAAAATAATGATAACAAAGTAAAGAATTGTGCTGGTTCACAGCCCAAATTAACCACAAAATATATCTCTCGCACTGTTCAAAAGTAAGTCATAAATATATTAGGCAGCAAAAAATACATACAGCATCAAATAAAAGAAGAGAGGGGGGGTTTGTGTGAGGAAATTTAAAGAAAAGAGAAGAAAAAAGCCTGGATTAAGAGCAAACCATCCAGTAGCATCACGATGATCATAATTCTTTACAGTGTCCTCCAGCTCGAGAGCTTCCATCACAAAATTCATATATTCACTACAAACCCAATAATAAAAAAAAACAGTCCTTGGTCCTGTGTGAACATCAAAGTAAAAACCATCCAGTAGCAAACCTCATTCAAATCACGGGTCATGTCTTTCAATTTATCCAAACCTTCTGATATCACTTCCAATCCTTGGTCCTGTGTGAACATCAAAGTAAAAAACAATTAGATGCTGCATTGTCGACCTGTAGGGTGTGAAAATACACCATTAATAATTTAAGAATACTTGGTTACATAACAAAAAAGGTCAGTTACAAACAAAAAAAGGTCAGTTACAAACTTGAGACCCTAATGTGCAGCCCATTTGGTGCTTCAACTCTTGGAAATTTCATTAGCTTATCTCCCCCCTTCATATTGAACCACTCTAGCTGGCATTCCGAGACAAGTGTCGTCACTGTCCTCCCGTCTCATTGTAATCTTAATCTGATACCATCTACAATGCACATAAAATTAAAAAATAAGAAAGAAATGATCAAATAGAAAGAGAAATGGATATAATAGAAGAAGAAGAAGTAATAGAAGCATACATACCCTTGTTGGAAGAGGTTGAGATTATGAAAGCGATGAATTAAGAAATATATATAGCCTTACCATTTTGATTGGTTCTGTGCAACTATATGTGTAGCCATCTTGCTCCATGGAAGATCCCACCATCCATCCATATTGCCATCATAATGGAATAATATAATTGTAAAATTCTTTGAAAGAAACTGAATTCACAAAAATTAGGCAAATAACGTCCACATAATGACATGTCCAATGTCTACGAACTATTATAGCTTTGAATAACAAGCATTAATAGACAACTATACCTTTTGAACAATAACATCAACATTACTCTTTTGTTTAATACCAACTGGAATTGCTAGTAAGTTATGAGAGCTTGAAACATCAACCTGATAATCTAGAGCAAAGACGAGTGTAGTCTTTCCACATCCTTGTGGAGCACTAAAACCAATCTGCATTACAAAAACTTTATGACATAGTCCATTGGTTGTAAATACACATCAAGACTATAAAAAGTGTCATGAACGTGGAGCTGTCTTGCATCCATTGGTTGTAAATACACATCAAGACTATAAAAAGTGTCATGAACGTGGAGCTGTCTTGCATCCATGAACCTCTGTGGCCTGCAAAAATAATTTGGAAGTGTTGTTCATTGACTAAAAACTACACCCAAATTAATCCCCATTTGATGGGGTTCTGGGAGAGGTAGATTGGGTACAAACCTAACTTTTAGCATAATTTGCACGAAGTGTTGTTCATTGACTAACGCTTCAAAATAAGACATGGAACACACCAGATATAAAAAGCAAGGAAAAAAATAAAATAAAAAAAATTTGATCTCATTAGCATTTGGAGACACTCCATTGACAATTGCTTTCTCTATGGCATTCCATTTAAAAGAATTCAACCCCTAAAATGTGTCCATGAAAGAACAGGACTTGTCCATATTTCCAAGTACAGAATTATCATCATTTCCTTGAAATGAAAAAGTTCAAAAAAACTTACAACATAATTTGTGAAACGGCTGCCCTTATAATGGCCACAGCCAAGATGATATAGCCTAGAATGTTATATAAAATTTCATTGTGGTTAACAAATGTCCATGGGACCAAAAAAAAAACTAATGAATAGCTTGGTCATTCTCATGTTGTAAATCAATATCAGATTTGGTTGCGAAGAGGACAGAATATGTCCTGCTCCTTTCTTTTTCTTTTAGTTTTTTTTTCATTGTTCTCTTGAATTTTTTTCAGATATAAGAAACAACAGCTTTGAAAAACCTTGGAAGTACAAAAGCAATTGACAAGTGACAAATAGTAATTTTATGCCTGTGATAATGCTGCAAAGTACAGAAATACTTTGTAAAATCTGTGTCTGGAAAAAAAAAAGTTTTCAATCTGTATTTTTTTGGTTTTGAGTGAATTTTTTTAATATTTTAATCATTTTTTAAAAAACTTTTTGGATCTATTTAATCTAGATACACTTAAAAGTACAAAATTTGCAGGGAAAAAAATCTTTAAAAAATTCACTAACTACAAAAAAATATAAAAATTAAGTACATTTTCTTTTCTTTTCTTTTTTTTTTTTTGTACTTATTGAATTCTTTGTAGATTTCTTCACGAATATTTTACATTTTAAGTGCATTTAGATTAGGTGCTTCCAAAAAATTAAAACAATAGTGTTACTAATCTACTAGTCCATAATTATCTTAGTTTTACGAATTCAGTGTAACCTCCAAAAATTTATATTGGTTATCAAACATGGCCTAAACTAATACTCAATAACTTCATAATTAAGCGCATTTAATAACATAAAACAGAGCACTTAAAAAATATGAAAATATTTAATCGAAAAGGAATTTTTATTCATGGAGTTCAATTATCATAAAATGTTGAATATATTCAGAAGAACCGAGACAGTGAGTACCTTTCTTTGTTTGGTTCTTTTGGCTGCTGCTTTCCAAGGAAACTAGGCTATCTGTAACTGCATTTAGTAACTTTGCCACATCAATGCCCTGTTTGGTATTCGAAAAAGAGAGAGTAAATGAACAAGAAGAAGAGGGAGTTTCTTGTGGAGTATCTTCCTGTAGTGTCTGGTTATCTAGGTTGCTATCCAAATGGCTCTTCTTTGGGATTTCATGATAGGAACTTTGGTGGCCTGGTTGGGGTTTGCTTCCACTATCTAAAAAATCATAATAAGAAGCATGTTGAACAAGTATGTTCTTGATGTCAATTGCCCACATGTGCCTTTCTTTCATCACCACTAATTGTTTTGGGAACAAAAACGTCATCCTCAAAAGTCCTACAATTAATCAAACACAAGTGAAAATTTAACTGCTAACAATATATATCATATGTCAAACATACACAATTAAACAGTTGAGATTATTGAATCCTTACTCTCTTCTACTTTCTTTTTTATATTATTAAATGTGAGTAAAAATTTAATTAAAAACTTGAACTTATATGGAACATTCTTAATTCTTACTCTCTTTTTTTTTTTAATCAAATTATTCTTCAAATTGCAGTATGGTCGATCTAATATTTTACCATATTTGAGCAAAAAAATGGTTTTGAAGTAGAAACGAGAAGACAGCATATCTGATTCGGCGATTGAGACTCTGGAATGTTCGGATCGGAGATAATGAGAAGACAGCATACACAAACATACACAAACATATACAGAAGTTGATGAAAAGAGGTTATTACTGAAAACGGAAGGATTCGAAGGAGCTTACCAACATATCTGATTCGAAACCCCCACATTTGGATCAGGTGTTCTTTGAAACCTTTAGATCTGGCTTTAATTAGTTCGAAATCCTTCAAATCTCGTCTCTTGTTCTTTTCTTCAACGAGCACCACCACCGCCATCCTCTTCCACCACTGTAGCTGTCGATCTGAAGCGATAATGAGAAGACAGCAGCGGCGGTGAGTGTGGATGAGATCGGCAGAGGAGAGAGAGAGAGATGAGTCTGGTGACAGAGAAGAGTGAAAAAAAAATGAAATCAAAATCAAAATCACTGAGCTTGATGCAGATCGACTTGATGCAGATAGGTTTACCTCTCAGTAAATGAAATCGATTCTGAAGCTTGATGTAGATAGGTTTACCTCTCAGTGATTTCTATGTAAATGGAATAGGTAAACAAATTAAATCACCAAGATGATTCCAATCGATTCCTATTCTGAAATCACTCTGAGATTTAAGGGATCACCGAGCTGAAGCGAGAGAGTGAGCGAGAGATTTGAGGCATCTTCTTTCTGAGACTGAAGAGTAAAGAATGAGAGTCTCAAGCGGGAGGGAGAGGGTGTGAGAGATTATAACACATTCGGAGGCGTTTTCTATCAGCTAAACGTGCCGTTTTGATTAGCACAAAAGGTGACGTTTATAAAATGCCATTAAATATTAAAAAAGACGACGTTTAAAAAAACGCCATTATATAAATGCCGTTAAAACAAACATTTCTTGTAGTGTTCCTAAAGTGAGAGCAAAAACAGCAGCCAACTGCAGTTGGGCTTCAACTTTATCATCTGAGTACTGTTGAAAAAATTGGTTTATATAAACATATTTTGGGTCAACTTTGAGCCCAAAATTGAGTGGGCCCCAAACGTCTTTTGGGGTGGGTCCGAAGATATGAAGTGTTCCTTGCCGCGTGGCAAGTCATACGGTGAAGACGGTTCGTCAAAACCATTTATGAGTGAATGAGAACATGACGTCGTTTTTGGGTTCGTGGAATAGGAAATTTAAGGAAGTAAATGTAAGTTTCTTTGGAAAGGGTTGTCCCACATTGAAACTTTAAGAGAGTTTATTTGTGTATATAAGCTCTAGCCTACAATACTTGGGTTGGGCCCCAAGGGGCACCCCAAGTTTGTAGAAGGGAGAAGTTATGGACAAAGTGAACCTTAGCCCAAACAACCACCACGCGTGCACGTCGCCGCCGGCCGTCC
>NW_021034899.1:0-10505 GCF_004153795.1 Camellia sinensis
AATTACAAGTAAATTAATGAGTGAAACATTCAGTAATTTATCAGTAAATTACTCGATAAATTCTCTGTAATTACTCAGTAAATTACTTAGTAAATTCTCACTAAATTACTCAGGAAATTTCTCAGTAAATTACACGTAAAATTCTCTATAAATTATTCAGCAAATTCTTAGTAATTTATTAGAAAATTCTGAGTAAATTCACAAAAAATTACAAGAATTTTTTTTTTTGTGAATTAATCAGTAAATTATGAGTAAATTACTCAATAGATTCTCAGAAAATTTTATATAAATTCTTGGTAAATTCAAAGTAATTTGTTAGTAAATTATTCAGCAAATTACTCCATAAATTTATAGTAAATTCTCAATAAATTACTCGTTAAGTTTTCAATAAATTCTTTATAAATTACTTTGTAAATTTTCAATAAATCATTTAATAAATTGTAAATAAATTACTCAGAAAATTCTCAATAAATTTTGTTTAAATTCTTGGTAAATTACTCATAAAATTATCAAAAACAATTTCGTGAATTACTTTGTTAATTCTCAGTAAATTATTTGAACATTAATTAGGGAATTTCCTATAAGTTCTCAGTAAATTAATCCATAAATTCTAAGTAAATTACTTAGTAAATTCTCAATAAATTAATCCATAAAGTCTAAGTAAATTATCAATAAATTCTTAGTAACTTACTCAGTGAATTCTCAACAAATTACTTAGTAATTTCCAACTAAATTACCCAGTGAAGAACTTAACAATTTATCAGTAAATTTCATACTCAATTCGCAATAAATTCTCAATAAATTACTCAGTAAATTATTGGTAGATTCTTAGTAAATTACACAGTAAATTCTCATTAAATTACTCAGTAAAATTCTCAATAAATTACACGCAAAATTCTCAAAAAATTATTCGGTAAATTCTTATAAAATTCTGTGTAAATTCTTAGAAAATCATTAGAAATTTTTTTCAGAATTACTCAGTAAATTATGAGTAAATTCTCAGAAAATTTTGTATAAATTCTTGGTAAATTACTCAATAAATTCACAGATTTTTTTTAAAAAATTACTCAGCAAATTACTCTGTAAATTCTCAATAAATTATCCGTTAAATTTTCAATAAATTCTCTACAAATTACTCAGTTAATTACCGCTGAATTACTCAATAAGTTCACAGTAAATTCTCAATAAATTACTCACTAAATTGCTTCATAAATGATTGGAAAGTTCCTAGAAAATTACTCAACAAATTCTCAATAAACTCTTAGTAATTTACTGAGTAAATTCTAAATAAATTTCTAAGTAAATTCATAGTAAATTATTCGGTGAATTACTCACTAAATTTATCTGTAAATTACTAAGTAAATTCCCAGTAAATTACTCGGTAAATTCTTAATAAATTCTCTGTAAGTTACTCTGTTAATTATCGATAAGTTCTCAAAAAATTCTGAGTCAATTACTTAGTAAATTACTCAGTAAATTATTAGAAAATTACTTTGTAAATTCCTAGAAAATAACGCAGTAAACTATCTGTAAATTCTTAGTAAATTATTTAATAAATTCTAAATAAATTACTGAGTAAATTCTCAATAAATGACTCCTTAAATTCTCAATAAATTACAAGTAAATTAATGAGTGAATCATTCAGTAATTTATCAGTAAATTACTCGATAAATTCTCGGTAAATTACTCAGTAAATTACTTAGAAAATTCTCACTAAATTACTCAGGAAATTTCTCAGTAAATTACACGTAAAATTCTCTATAAATTATTCAGCAAATTCTTAGTAATTTATCAGAAAATTCTAAGTAAATGCACAAAAAATTATAGGAATTTTTTTTTTGTGAATTAATTAGTAAAATATGAGTAAATTACTAAATAAATTCTCAAAAAATTTTATATAAATTCTTGGTAAATTCAAAGTAATTTCTTAGTAAATTATTCAGCAAATTTCTCCATAAATTCGTAGTAAATTCTCAATAAATTACTCGTTAAGTTTTCAATAAATTCTCTATAAATTACTTTGTAAATTATCTGTAAATTTTCAGTAAATTATTTAATAAATTGTAAATAAATTGCTTAGAAAATTTTCAATAAATTCTAAGAACATTCTCAATAAATTCTGTATAAATTCTTGGTAAATTACTCATAAAATTATCAAAAAAAAATTCGTGAATTACTTTGTAAATTCTCAGTAAATTATTCGAACATTAATTAGTGCATTTCTTGTAAATTCTCAGTAAATTATTCAATAAATTCTAAGTAAATTAGTTACTAAATTCTCAATAAATTAATCCATAAAGTCTAAGTAAATTATCAATAAATTCGTAATAACTTACTTAGTAAATTCTCAATAAATTATTTAGTAATTTCCAACTAAATTACCCAGTGAAGAATTTAACAATTTATCAGTAAATTTCTTAGTCAATTCGCAGTAAATTCTCAATAAATTACCCAATAAATTCTCTGTAAATTATCGGCAGATTCTTTGTAAATTACTCAATAAATTCTCCGTAAATTACTAAGTAAAATTCTCAATAAATTACAGGCAAAATTCTCAGTAAATTCTTAGTAAATTATTAGAAAATTTTGTGTAGATTCTTAGAAAATCATTAGAAATTTTTTTGTGAATTACTCAACAAATTATGAGTAAATTACTTTGTAAATTCTCAGAAAATTTTGTATAGATTCTTGCTAAATTACTCCGTAAATTCACAGATTTTTTTTAAAAAATTACTCAGCAAATTACTCTGTAAATTCCCAATAAATTATCCGTTAAAATTTCAATAAATTCTCTATAAATTACTCAGTTAATTATCGGTGAATTACTCAATAAATTCAAAGCAAATTACTCTGAAAATTTTTAATAAATTCCAAGAAAATTCTCAATAAATTACTCAGCGTGTGTGCCGTGATATCTCTCGGAGGGCATATGTGCCTTAGGTTCGGTCCTCGGTTGCGTGCACGCGTGCACGCAATCTCGAGAGTCTCATTTTCATCTTATGGCCTCCTATGTGAGTGTGGCTGAGGTTCCACTCATGTTTGGTGTAAGTCCCTTGTGCATTGTGTATGCCATTTCATTTCATTAGCATTGTGTATTTAGGTTGTATGTTGGCGCATTGTGTAGCCGTGTTACCTCGTGCATCGTGTTGCCTTTCATAGCATTCGTGCATTGCTAGGTTGGGATATTAGTTGATTTCATGCATGTCATGCACTATTGCATTTGCGCTTGGGATAGGAGTTAGCCCGAGCACGGGAAACGAGGGACGTTTCGTACTTCGGTGACAGAAACGTGTCTCAAATTCCCAGGTCACTGACACTCCGGATTATCCATGATGGGATAGGTTTCGTTGTGTTTATGTGTGGCATTCATTTCCATATGTGAGGTCATGCAAATCGACTCCTCAGGCCATCCATGCATCGATATTGTGTGATTGGTGGCACGAGGATCCAGATACACTCCATGAAGGGTGTCACGCATACATGTGTGAAAAATACATTGCCATTGCCCCTTCTTGCTCCTCTGTTACAGCAATCAAGATCAGCAGTCTCCGGGGCTTGGCGCGGTTTTTCAAAAAAATTGCAAAACAAGGAGGCTAATTTGGGGCATTCACATGTGGATTTCCGTTGCAAATGGCGATCGGACATGCATCATACCATCATCTGGAAAAAGAGTCAAGGGCAGTCCCTTTGGCTTGCGTGCCAGTTTATTGTTTTTCTTAGTTAATTTTGGTAATTAATTTAGGATTTTTGTAATTATTGGACCTGTATTTTTGCGGATGTAATATTATTTTATTCGGACCCTCTGCGCGAGCGAAATGTTGTAATTAAGTTTTGTGCGGTGTGTGATGTATATTCTTCCAACCCCACGGGTTCTTTCTCCCTTTTTATTTACCCGCTTATGGATGGTTAGATTAGGGCATGTTTCAATTAGGCAGTACAGGTATGATAGCATCGTTTGCATTTATTTTTCATCTGTTTTGCATTGCACCGGGCCGACGCATCATACTACTGCATTGTATTTTCAGTCAAGTTGAATACATGGTAGCTGTAGCAATGTTTCATATGCCATGTCTAGAATTAGCGAGCTTGCTATAGTTGCATTTTTGCATATGTTGCATTAGCATTTTTGTATAATTAGGATTCATGCATGGATTTCTAATTAGCTTCTGTGCTTGGAGTACTCGAGTAAGTTTTATGCTTTAGCATCCTTGCATGTGTTGTGAGTGACTGCCCATGATTAGCATGCTTACATGAGGCGTATATGCTTATGTGATATAACTGCCGAATGCTGTGTGAAGGGTGGGGTTATTTGGTTGGGAGCCAATTCGTTAAAATGTAATGTTTTAAGCCCACTAGATAGTGGAAAAATCATGTTTTCTAAGCCCACCCGAGGTGCAAATCACGTCTTAGCCTACTGCAAGTGCACCTCAAACCATTTTTCAAACAAACAAAACATGAATGTTTTGTTCCAATTCAGGCGATCTAGTCTGATACTTTATTATGCTGTGCGATTCCACATAGTAAATCTAGGCTAATAAACCGGAATAAGAACGCATTAATGTTTTCAAATAGATATCATGGTTAGTAGAGGCGATCTTTGATCGGCTCGAGCGAGCGGGGGTGCTCACGAAGTGACCTCCCCCAATCGTACCCCAAGTTTCGCGAGCCGAGGCAACTTTGTGATGACGGACACGTGGCCCTTAGGCAAACGAGTCAGGGTTTCCTAAATTTCCCAAAATAAAATAGCGACTCATGTATCTGCAAGCAGGTCCAGGGTTTGGCACTTCTTTCAAATCGTTTTTCGTTCAAACGACTTTGTCGGATTTGGACTCTTTGCACGAGTTCAGATAAAGAACCGTGACAATTTTGAGTATCTTGGAGTTGTAGTGACCCCAATATTGAACGGAACGGGGGGACCGTTCCTCCCGGGGCGTTCATGGGGACGTCTACAGTTAATTCACAAAAAAAAAATTCTAATAATTTTCTAAGAATTTACACAGGGAATTTTCTAATAATTGTACTAAGAATTTACTGAATAATTTTCTTAAGAATTTGCGGGTAATTTATTGAGAATTTACTGAGTTAAGTGTATGAGGAATTTACTGATAGTAATTTTACTAAGAATCTACCGATAATTTACTGAGTTAATTTATTTGAGAATTTACTGCGAGATTGACTAAGAAATTTAATGATAAATTATTTAAGTCTTCTCTGGGTAAGTAGGTTGGAAATTACTAATTTAATTTATTGAGAAATTTACTTGAGTTAACGTTACTAAGAAATGTATAATAATTTACTTTAAGACTTTTATGGATTAATTTATTGAAGAATTTACTAGGCAATTTACTTTAGAATTTATTGATAATTACTGAGAATTTTACAGGGAAATTCACAATTAATGTTCGAATAATTTACTTGAGATATTAACAAGTAATTCACGAAATTTTTTTTTTGATAATTTATGAGTATTTACCAAGATTTATACAGAATTTATTGAAAATTTCTGAGTAATTTATTACAATTATTTTAAATAATTTACTGATAATTTACAAAGTAATGATTAGATGAATTTATTGAAAACTTAACGAGTAATTTATCAGAATTTATACGAATTTACTGGAGTATTTGCTGAATAATTTTACTAAGAAATTTACTTTGGAATTTACCAAGAATTTATATAAAATTTTTCTGAGAATTTATGAGAATTTACTCATATTATACTAATTAATCACCACACAAAAATTCATTGTAAATTTTTTGTGACATTTACTTCAGAATTTTTCTGATAATTTCTAAGAATTTGTTTGAATTAATTTATAGAGAATTTTACGTGTAATTTTACTTTGAGAAATTTCCTGAGTAATTTAGTTGAGAAATTTCTAAGATAATTTCCTGAGTAATTACAGAGATTTACTAATAATTTACAGAGAATTTTATCGAGTATTTACCGAGAAATTTACTGAATAATTACTCATTAATTTGCTTGTAATTTATGAGATTTAAGGAGAATTTATTGAAGAATTTACTCATAATCTATTTAGAATTTATTAAATAATTTACTAACAATTTATAGATTAATTTACTGCGTTTTATTTTCTTAGAAATTTACAGAGTAAGTCAATTTACTAAGTAATTTGACTCAGGAATTTTTTGAGACACTTGGTCGATAATTAACTGAGCAATTTTACAAAGGAATTTATTAAGAATTTACCGTGTAATTTTACTGGGAATTTACTTAGTAATTTACAGAATAAATTTACGATGAGTAATTAACTGAATAATTTACTATGAATTTTAACTCGGTAATTACTTAGGAGTTTATTGAAGAATTTACAGAGAATTTTTTGAGTAATTTTCTTAGGGAACTTACCCAATCATTTATGACAGCAATTTCTACTGAAGTAATTTATGAGAATTTACTGTGGAATTTAATGAGTAATTTACTTCATAATTTATTGAGAAATTTTCTTAGAATTTACTTTAAAAATTTTCAGAGTAATTTACTTTGAATTTATTGAGTAAATTCACTGATAATATTTAAACTGAGTAATTTATGGAGAATTAGTCGAAAATTTAACGGATAATTTATTGTGAATTTACAGACCTTAATTGCTTGAAGAGTAATTCTTTACAAAATTTTCTGAGAATTTACTCATACATTTACGAGTAATTCACAAAAAAAATCTAATGATTTCTAAGAATTTACACAGAATTTTCTTATAATTTACTAAAGAATTTACTATATTAATTTTCTAAAAATTTTGCGTGTAATTTATTTGAGGAATTGTTACTGAGTATTTAATGAGAATTTAATTGAGTAATGTCACTAAAGAATCTGACGGATAATTGACTGAGTGATTTTAGTGAGAATTTACTGCGAATTGACTAAAGCAAATTTATTGATAAATTGTTACAGTTTCTTCTTCTGGGGTTAATTTAGTTGGAAATTACATTAAGTTAATTTATGAGAAATTTACTGGTAAGTTACTAAGGAATTGTCTGATTTAATTTTACTTAGACTTTATGGATTAATTTATTGAGATTTACTATGTAATTTACTTAGAAGGTTTAGTGAATAATTTACTGTGAATTTACAGGAATCACTAATTTAATGTTTTCGAAATAATTTACTGAGGAATTAACAAAGTAATCACGAAAAACTTTTTTGTATAATTTTGATGAGTAATTTACCAGAATTTTTTATACAGAATTTATTGAAAATTTTTTCTGAGTAATTTATTACATTTATTAAATTAATTTACTGATAATTTTACAAAGTATTTATAGAGAATTTTATTTGAAAACTTAGAACGAGTAATTTATTTCAGAAATTACTACGAATTTATGGATAATTTGCTGAAAAAATTTACTTAAGAAATGACCTATGGAATTACCAAGAATTTATATAAATTTTCTGAAGAATTTATTGAGTAATTACTCATTTAATTTACTAATTAATTCCACAAAAAAATTCTGTAATTTTTTTTGTGAATTTACTTAGGAATTTTCTGATTAATTTACTAAGAATTTGACTTGAATAAATTTATAGAGAATTTTACGTGGAATTTACTGAAGAAATTTTCCTGCAGTAATTTTAGTGAGAATTACTAAGTAATTTCCTGCGAGTAATTTACAGAGAATTTACTAAGTAATTTACAGCAGAATTTATCGAGTAATTTTACCGAATAAATTACTGAATAATTTCACTCATTAATTTGCTTTGTAATTTACTAAGAAATTTAAGGAGTAATTTATTTGAGAATTACTCAGTAATTTATTTTAGAATTTATTAAAAATTTACTAAAGAATTTACAATAATTTACTGCGTTATTTTCTTGGAAATTTACAGAAGTAATTTTCTTAATAATTTACTGAGTAAATTTTACTAAGTAATTGACTCAGAATTTTTTACGAACTTATCGATAATGAACTGAGTGAATTTACCAGAGAATTATTGAGAATTTACCGAGTAATTTACTGGGAATTTACTTAAGATAATTTACAGATAAATTTATGAGTAATTTACCCGAATAATTTACTATGAATTACTTAGTAAATTACTACGAGTTTTATGAGAATTTACTTGAGAATTTTGTTGAGGTAATTTTCTAGAAACTTACCAATCATATTATTGAAGCATTTATGACTAATTTTGTTGAATAATTTATTGAAAATTTTCTGAGAATTTATTGAGTAATTTACTCTTAATTTTACTAATTAATTCACAAAAAAAAATCTTGTAATTTTTGGTAGAATTTACTCAGAATTTTCTTGATTAAAATTTACTAAGAATTTTGTTGAATTTAATTAGTATAGAGAATTTTTACGTGTAATTTACTTGAGAAATTTCCTGAATAATTTAGTGAGAATTTTCTAAGTAATTTATTGAGCATTTACTCAGTTAATTTATTAGAATTTATTAAATAATTTACTAAGAATTTACAGATTTAATTTTACTACTTATTTTCTTGGAAATTTATAGAAGTAATTTTTCTAATAATTTATTGATTAATTACTAAGTTAATTGACTCAGAATGTTTTGGAGAACTTATCGATTAATTACTGAGTAATTTACAGAGAATTTAGTGAGAACTTACCTCGAGTAATTTACTGGAATTTTACTTAGTAATTACAGATAAAAATTTAGTGGTAATTTTCACCGAAATTAATTTTACTATGAATTTACTTAAGTAATTTTTTTAGAATTTACTCCAGTAATAATTACAAGAGTTTTATTGTGAATTTACTGAGAATTTTTGTTGAGTTAATTTTCTTAGGAACTTACCAATCATTTATGAAGCAATTTATTGAGTAAATTTATTGAGAATTTACTGTGAACCTTATTGAGTATTATCTTCATTAATTTATTTGAGAATTTTTCAGAATTTACTTAAAATTTTCATAGTAATTTACTTTGAATATTGAGTAAATCACCGATAATTAAACTGGTAATTTATTAGAGAAAATTTATTTGAAAATTTTAACGGATAAATTTATTGAGAATTTACGAGTAATATTGCCTGAGTAATTTTTTTTTAAAAAAATTTATGTGAATTTACTGAGTAAAATTTACAAGAAATTTTATAAAAAATTTTCTGAGAAATTTTACTCATAATTTAATTGAGTAATCACAAAAAAATTTCTAAGATTTTCTAAGAACTTACACAGAATTTTCTTGAGAATTTTGCGTGTAATTTATTGAGAATTGTACTGGAGTAATTTACTTAAGATCTACCGATAATTATGAGTAATTTTATTGAGATTGGACTGCGAATGACAAGAAAATTATGATAAATTGTTAAGTTTTTCAACTAGGTAATTTAGTGGAAATTCTAAGTAATTTATTGAGGAATTTACTGAGTAAGTTACTAGGAATTTATTGATACTATTACTTAGACTTTATGGATTAATTTTATTAAGAATTTACTTAGAATTTATTTGATAATTTACTGGTGAATTGATAGGAAATTAGGTAGTAATGTTTGATAATTTACTGAGATTAACCATAGTTAATTCAAAAAAAAAAAATTGGATATTTTATAAAAGTTGAATTGTCCAGGAATTTATACAGAATATTTGAAAGTTTCAGAGTAATTTATTTTCAATTTATTAAATAATTTTACTTGATAATTTACAAAGTAATTTATAAAGTTATTTATTGAAAACTTAACGAGTAATTTATTTCAGAATTTACTTACGAATTATGGTAGTAATTTGCGAATAATTACTAAGAAATGTACTTTGGAATTTACCAAGAAATTTATATTAAAAATTTCTAATAATTTATTGACTAATTTACTCCAGTTAATTTACCTGATAATTCCAAAAAAAAAAATATCTTGCTAATTTTTTTGTGAATTTACCCTGAATTTTCTAATCAATTTACTAAGATTTGCTGATAATTTATAGAGGAATTTTACGTGTAATTTACTGAGAAATTTCACTGAGTAATTTAGTGAGAATTTTTACTGAAGTAATTTACTGAGTAATTACAGAGAATTCTATCGAGTAATTTACGATAATTACTGAATAATTCACTCTTTAATTTACTTGTAATTTACTGAGAATTTAAGGAGTAATTTATTTGAGAATTTACTCAGTAATTTTTATTTAGGAATTTATTAAATATTTACTAAGAACTTTACAAATAATTATTTACTACGTTATTTTCTTGGAATTTACAGAGTAAACTTTCTAATAATTTGCTGAGTTAATTTACTAAGTAATTGACTCAGAATTTTTTAGAACTTATCGATAATTTAACTGAAACAGTATTTACTGAGAATTTTTTGAAGAATTTACCGACGTAATTTACCTGGAATTTACTTAGTAATTTACAGATAAAATTTAGTGAGTTAATTCACCCGAATAATTTACTATTGAATTTAGCTTAGTAATTTATGTAGAATTACTCAGTAAATTTACTAAGAGTTTATTTGAGAATTTTACTGAGAATTTGTTGAGTAATTTTCTAGGAACTTACCAATCATTTATGAAGCAATTTA
>NW_021034902.1:0-13735 GCF_004153795.1 Camellia sinensis
GAAAGAGATTTTTAGCCACAAAAAACAAATAGGCTATTTTAGCCATACATACAAAAAACATCACATCCAACCTATAATCATTACATCTTCTCTCAACAAAAAAAGTCAAAAAAGCCAAAAAAGCCAAAAAGGCCCTTCTCAAACCAAGCTTTTTAGCCAGGCTAAATAGCCAAAAAAGCCAAAAAGCCAAAAAGCCAACCTACTTCCAAACCAAGCAAATAAGTCTAAAAAATAGACCTTACGTATCAGTTTTCAAATTAATTAAAATATGAATGTGTGAATCAAATAGTAATCAAGTTCATAACATTTGATTTTTACAACAAGATGTCATATTATCTTTGCTACCTGTACTTGTACTGCCAAATCTTATAGGATCTCTGTAAAAAATTTATTTGACTTATAATATTGAAACGTGTTATGTAATCAAGTTCATAACTTTTTTGATTTTTACAACAAAGATGTCCATATTATCTTGCTACCTGTACTTGTACTGCCAAATCTGATAGGATCCTCTGTAAAAAATTTAATTTGACTATTAATATTGAAACGTGTTTTAAAATTAGGATGAATATCAATAAATTTTAAAATGTGAATCTTATGAACTTATTTAATCCTCATTTTTTTTCTTATAAACTCAAAGGTTCCATTAACATATTTGGATTTAATTTTTTTGAAGAAAAAGTGGGTTTCTCCAAATGTAAAGTACACATTTACCGTAATCCAACTATAAAAGATTTTGGATTTTTTCCTCATTTTGAAAATTACAAACAATAACGTACATTCTATGTAACACACTAAAAATCTCATTGGTATACTTTTTCGAACGTAATAACGTAACACTCCAAAAAAAAACTCTTTAGTGTACTTTTTCCAAACGTAACACTCTAATCAATGTAATGCTAAACATGACATTCCAATATAACATATTCCAATGCAACACACAAAAATACAAAAAAAAAAAATAATAATAATAATAATATACTTTTTTCAAATGTAACATCTATAGTTTGAAATTATACAATTATCCAAAATTTTACTAAGGAATTTTTGTACTCATTTTGGGAATGGTTTGAAGAATCTCACATCCTATTTTTAGACTGTTACGTTTAGAAAAAGTACACTAACGAGTTTTTTTGTGTATTACATTAGTGTTACATAAAGAGTTTTTTTAGAGTGTTATATTACAATGGTGGTGTTTGGGAAGGATTTTTTTTGGTTTTTTTTTTTTTTTGGTTTTTTTTTTTCACTAAAAGAAAAATTGATTACAAAACAAATAAAAAAAAAAATCAAACAAATATCAACATCAAATCTCATAATCAATTTCACTTTTTCTCTCACAAACATCACATCCAACACAAAAAAATTCAACTATCTTCCCAAGCACAAAAAAAAAATTTCAAATAATTCCTATAATTAAAAAAACTTACAAAAAACCACTTCTAAACACCCACAATTTACGTTTTGAAAAAGTACATTTAAGGAATTTTTTAGAATGTTACATTAGAGTATTACGTTTGAGTGTTACATTGGAGTATTATAATTTAAAAATTATACATTTGTCTAAAACTTACTAATAGTTTTTGTACTCTTTAAAATATTTGAAGAATCCATATCCTTCCGAATGTTTGAAAAATCTTACATTTCAAGGCATTTTGTACTCATTGAAATATTTTCTAAATAAAAAAGATTTTCATACAAAAATTCATCACTAATTTGATTCTATAGATGGTGTACTTTACTTTATGAGAGAGAGAGAGAGAGAGAGAGAGAGAAGAGAGGGGGGAAGAAAACTAATAGAATAAGATTATAGATATAAATCTAATTTTTAAATAATAATATTAAATGTTGCTTTTTAAATCATTAGAACTAATTAGTTCTATAAAAAATTTGTTGGGACTAAAATGGACCATCATTACTTAAGATGAGATTTATAAGCAAATTTTTCTAAATTTATGCGTATTATAGTATTGCACATTTAAATAAGTTTATCATTGGCGAAATATATGTTTGCTTAAAAACTCTCGTAAAAAATTAATTTTGAATTATCTTTTTTATCATACTTTTAAAAGACAACTTCCATCCAAATTATATGCAGATGTGGCGAATCGAAATATAAGGTTTGGTTTGAGATTTTTAAAAAAATTTAAAAAATAAAAAAATAAATAAAAAAGTTATACTATTCACAAATATTAAAATATTAAAAAGTTAATACATATAATATTTTAATCAATAAATTTTACACAATTTTCGGGGGATGAATTTAGTACCGTGCGAGAGGGAAAAAAAAAATTACATATATAAAATCACTAAGTTGGACAAAAAATGTTGGGCTCATGGAGCACACACAACGAGGTCTCGTTTTGATAATTCGAACCGTTCATATGTAAACTCGTCGGAATTATATGTCCATAAAATTCACGTTGATCAGAAATCGCTAATTACATGAATCAAATAGTTTGTATAAAAAATAGATAGTGTTATAGTTAAACAGTTGACAAAGAAAAACTAACACAATCAGATAGTTATCGATATCCAATCAACATGAATTTTTTATAATATATAGTAACTCGACAAGTTCTACACATTCAACGGTTCCGATTAGTAAAACGGGAGCTGTGGTGGGCCTTTACAGGGCCGAACAAACGCCCAATCTTCAAACCCGAAAAGTAGAACAATCATTTCGCCATCTCATTACCTCCCCACTAGCCCTGCGCCAATAATGTTACGGCCAAATTCACCTAACGTTACCTACATACCTTATTTTATAATTTTTATATACAACATTTTTTTTTTGTAAAAAGTCGAAAAGTTATATTTCAAACATCTCTATCTTTTTTTTCCTAATTTTTTAGTTTAAAAAAAATAAAAAATAGCGCTTATTTAGGATATCCTAAACAATCCCCAATTACATTGATAAAATTTACGCATTAACAGAATTACTATAATGAAGGTAAATATAGTTGAGAAGTACTTAATTTCAATTTTTCAAATTTGCAAGGCCTCGTTCCATTAATTTTTATTTCTTTCAAGTATTTCTCCACCAATTTATTTTATAGATATGTACTTTGCAGGCATATTGTTTGAAAGATCACTTTTTTGAAAAATTTATGTATCACAAGAAAAGAATTATTGGAAACTAAATTTGAAACGAATAAATATTTTTTGTACATACCTCATAATATCAACTATTTGATGAATAATAAAATATTCTGATATACAACATTATGCATATTGCCCTGAGGTTGGTTTGGCAGGTCATTGGCTTTTTTGGCCTTATGGCCATAAAAGACAGAATAGGCTCATTGAGCCACAACACGTATCAAAAATTTCTCATCCAACCCTCATTAATTATTTACACTCTTCTCTTCACAAAAAATCAAAAAAGTCAAAAAGCCAAAAGCCCTTCCCAAACTAAGCTTTTGAACTCAAGCTCATATAGTCAAAAAAACCAAAAAGTCAACCCACTTCCCAAACGGAGGCGAATCATTTTTAACTATTAGACTTTTGTTTTTTACTCCTCTTGATAAAGCAACATAGTTCATCGTTTGGGAACAGACTAATTTAGTAACTTTTTGGCTATTTGGTTAAAAAAGTAGGTACAAAAAACTTGTATGTTTGGGATGACTTTTTGGCTAATTACGAAAAGATGTGCAAAAAGTAGAGAGAAAAGAGAATCTTTGACTTTTTGGTATGGGTTGTTGGCTTTTTGGCTAATTTAGTAACTTTTTGGCTAATTGACTAAAATAGCCTCTTGCCAAACGAGATGATCCAAAAGGTAAATATCTACACATGGGATTGTTTGACCATGTGATTTATTTGTCGTCAAAACAAAATTAAGACATATTAAAAATTGTGTGTGAGTCATTTCGAAAGAAAGATTATATTTTTTTGAAGTTTTTAACGAGATGCGATGCAAAACAACTCTCGTGCCTTTGAAATGTCTAGTTAAAATCTTTGAATCTATGAGTAAAAGATAATTTTAAATTTGTTTGTTATAACTGATAAAGGTTTAGTTTATTTATTTATTTTTTTATATTTATTGATTAGTAGCTTGTTTGTAAAAGAGCCGAAAAAATTTAAAATTAAAAAAAAATAAGAGAGAGATAGAATACCTTAGAAATTATATACAAATATAATTTTAAATTTGATTAAGCAAATAAAAAAATTATAAATAATAAGGACAACACCAAAGTTATTTAATTTTTTGCATCATCTTTGTCACATCATTATTTGGATTGTTCCTAAAAAAGGCTAAATATCAAAATTGAAAAAATTATTACAAAAATTATTCTTCTCGTATTATAAATTTTTTCGAGTTACACATGCAGGGTGTATGAGTGTGCCCTTCATTTGTGAGAGGGAGATTTATAATCTGGATTGGGCTGTGGTAAAGCCGGACAAATTGTGGGCCGAACACATTTGGGCCGTGATAGCCTGGGCCTATCCAGAAGGGATTTTTACTCGGTAATGGCAAAGGGCGTGTGGAATCGAGCTACTCGGACTTGTTGGTATGGAAGCCGGTCAAGTGAGGGTTCGGCTGAAATGTCCGCAGCCTCACAGGGTTCCGCGGTTTGTGCGTTGCTCGGTCGGAAGGCGCGCACCCGTGGCTCGGCATGAAGGCCTTTGATTAGCTGGCATGTCCTACTTGAAGCTCGGCTTTGCCGGAATGTACCTGAGCTCGGCTTTTACGGAGCTTGGTTATTAGAGCATTTGGGTGTGAAATGTAGCATGGCCAAAGGAAGCCGAGATGCTACATCCCGGCTGCCGAGCTTCCAGTAGAGTGGGCTGGCAGTTTAGGTAGGTGATGTCCAGCTGGATTTGTACTGACAGATGGGACAGCAACACCACGTGTTGAGAGACTAATGGGAGTAGATTTGGGGCACAGAACGTATATAAGCATGTCTGCGCCCCCCATGCTGAGGCAGATGAACATTTGGTGAGACTTACACTATACACTAAATACTCTCCCTTCTCTCTATCTATCCCCTGGTGTGTGTTCTAACTTGATCGTCGGAGGGGTTTTCCGGCCACACACCACCGGGTAGCTCACCGCCGTTGTGCTCGCAGGTCGATCGGTCGGACAGGAGCTTGGAAGAAAGGAGTGCGGGCTTGCCTGGATATTTGCTCCCCGCCGTTCAGGCAGTCAGAGCCAGCGGCGTACTCCGTCCATCTCAATCACCAGAAGTTACAAGGTTGGAAATTTCGACGCGCACGTAGAAAAGTCCAGCGCGCAAGACAGCACCTATCAACCCTCACGTCCAGCGACGACGTCGAGGTACTCTTATTCCGCCCGTTCAGAGGATTTGCGGGTAGTCTTAAAGGAACGAGCTCGCCGGAGGGAGGCACAGAGGGTGCCGGCGTTCTAGCTGTTATCCTACAGGGTTCACGCCAGTGAAGAGGTCAGAATGCCTCCACTCCACCTTGTTGCGTCTCTCCCTCTAGACACAGATTTGGCGAGGCTGAGCGCAACTCCTTTCTTCCTGGAGATAGAAACAACACCACTTCCGATGGGCTTCCACCAGCCAAAGTTCACGCTCTACGACAGGAAAACCGATCCATATATGCGTGTGAGCCACTTCCGACAGGTCATGGCCGGACATAGGCGACATGACGCTCTCATGTGCCTAATCTTCCCGTCGAGCTTGAGCGAACTTGGCCTAAAATGGTTCGAGAGACTGCCGGAGGGGAGCGTCGAAAGGTGGCAACAGTTGGCCGAGGCCTTCGTAACACGCTTCAAAACCAATACCAAAACGCCCAAGGAAGTTGACCACCTTCTCAGTGTGAAAATGGAGCCGAACGACACACTAAAAGCATACAACTCCAGATATTGGGAGACCTTCAACGAGATCTTGGATTGTCCGGTCAACCTTGCAATCACACAATACAAGCGTGGTCTCCCGGTCGGACATAGACTACGGGACTCGCTTACTATGCAGCAGCCGACATTCATGGGCCAACTAATGCAGCGCATCAATGAGCATATCTGAGTAGAAGATAATGTGGCAGCATCTACTGCGAAGGCAACTCCGGTAGTGACAGACAAGAGGTCGGTTGGCAAGGTGCACGCAGTCGGACAGGAAACCAACCGTTCACATGATCGCGCCGAGGAATCTAACCGAGGTTCGAGTCGTCGAAACCAGGGTAAAGGTCGAAGGAATGACCGAGATGAATACCCCCGCGATGACGTAGCTGACGCGAATAGAAGGTTGAAAGCCAGGACAGGCATCACCACGGTCTTTAAGATCCAATTTATCGCATACTTAGTGAAATCCGTGACGAGGATTATGTCCGGTTTCCTGCTAAGTTAGGCGATGCATAGAAAGGCTTCAATCCACAGTACCGTTGCACATTTCATCGGGAGCGCGGACACCGGACAGAGGATTGTTTGCCTTTGAAGCAACACTTTGAGGAGCTAGTTGTAGCCGGACACTTGGACCTTTACATTGATGGAGGTGTTAAAGTCGCGCATTCTGTTCCGGTTGATCCCCATGGATCGGATGACTTGGAGGCACCCCCTCAGGGCATTGTTAATGTGATCTACGACATTGTGGAACCAGCGCATGTATGTGAACTCCGAGGTATGATCAAGAAAGCGGAGCACATGAGGGAAGTTTTGTCGGTCCAGCGCGCGGTTAAAAGGGGCAAGACCAACGAAAAAGACGTGATCAGTTTCTCCACAAGGGACCTAGAGCGCGTTCAGATGCCACACAACGACGCCTTAGTGGTCACACTCTGTGTTAAAGAATTTGATGTCAAGCGCATCTTGATCGATCAGGGAAGCTCGGTCGAGATCATGTATTACGATGCATTCAAACAACTTAAGCTCAGTGATAAAGACTTGGCCTCGGCAACTTCGCCATTGGTTGGATTCAACTCCCAACCTAAGTGGCCATTGGGAAAGATTATTCTGCCGGTCAAAGCGGGATCAATGGTCAAAAAAGTGGAGTTCTAGGTATTGCAAGTACCATCCACATACAACCTGATCCTTGGAAGGGGATGGCTTCACGCTATGCAGGCCGTGGCATCGACCTACCACTAGGTGATGAGATTTCCTTCGGCTAAGGGGGCAATCGAGGAAGTTTGGGGCAATCAAGTCATGTCGAAGCAATGCTTCGTGGCAGTCAACGGTAACCGAGCTGCCAAAGGGTTCATCCAGATGATTGAGGAACCAGAAGACCGGGGAGTCCTTGATGATGTGGGCACCAAGGTTGAGGACAAGGCCGTTGAAGAATTGGTTGATATGCAAATTGACACAGAGAGACCGGACAGGTTCTTCTTGCTCGGCTCAAGCCTTACCGCATAAGAAAGAACCATCAAAATATCGAAGTCTTCGCATGGTCGCCTTATGACATGCCCGGTCTCGATCCGAGTTTTATTTGCCATCACCTAAACGTCTTCCCCGGAGCCAAGCCGGTCATTCAGCGAACAAGGAGATCTGCGCTGCATCACGCCGAGGTAGTTGCAAAGGAAGTGAAGAACTTGCTTGAAGCACGAGCTATTCAGGAAGTACACTACCCTCGGTGGATTTCAAACACAGTTATTGTACCAAAGAAGAATGGAAAGTGGCGAGTTTGTGTCGACTATAAGACCGTCAACTGAGCTTGCCCTAAAGACAGCTTTCCGTTGCCCAGAATAGACCAGCTTGTGGACTTAACGGCTGGGCATAACATGCTCAGTTTCTTGGATACCTACCGTGGCTATCATCAGATTGCCATGCATGGCCCCGACCGAGAGATCACCTCCTTCACCACACCAAGGGAACTCTTCTGCTACCGAGTCATGCCTTTTGGTTTGAAGAACGTCGGGGCAACTTTTCAAAGGATGGTGACCAAGATGTTCGCTCCTCTGCTAGGCCGGACAATGGAGGCTTATATAGATGATATGGTGGTTAAGAGCCGGCATCAAGCAGACCACTTGTCCGACTTGGCCGAGATATTTGCCATTCTGAAACGGCACAAGCTCCACTTGAATGCATCCAAGTGTGCCTTTGGCGTGGGATCCGGAAAGTTCTTAGGTTTCCTACCCACAAACCAAAGCATCAAAGCAGACCCCACACAGATCAGAGCCGTACAAGAATTGAAGCAGCCTAGCTCGACTAAGGACGTGTAGCATCTGGCCGGAATGGCCACCACGCTTAACCGATTTATAAGCCAGTCATCAGATCACTGCCGCCGCTGCCGCCCTTTCTTTCAAGCTTTGAAATCAAAGTTCTCGTGGGATGAAGAGTATGACCGGGCTTTGGCCGAGCTCAAGGAGTATTTGTCTTCAGTGCCATTGTTGGTTACACCGAAGCCCGGCGAGGAACTCTACCTTTATCTGGCCGTCTTTCAGCATGCAGTCAGTGTAGTGCTTGTCCAGTCAGAAGGAATCAAACATCTCCCAATTTTCTACGTCAGCAAAACCATGCTACCGGCAGAGTCGCGATACTTGCCGCTGGAGAAGCTTGCATTGGCTTTAATGATGGCCTCCAAGAAGTTGGCGCATTATTTCCATGCCCACACAATCATCGTTCTGACCGAGTTCCCCCTCAAAACTTTGTTCGAACTGGTGGATTTCTCCGGTCGGATCCTCAAATGGGCGGTCGAATTGGGCTAGTTTGACGTCAAGTTTCAGCCACGAACCGCCATCAAAGCCCAGACGTTGGCCGATTTCGTTGCTGAATTCACACCTGGAACTCATCTGGTATGCCCGGTGGACATTGCCGCGGCAGATGAGGAGGTGAATACAGACTCGACCGAAATAATACAGCTTGGCGATGTCAACGACGTGGAACTTGCGCACCCCTTCGAAGAACCTTCAGTTAGTACGATACCCTAGCTCGGTGATGCAATAACGGAGTTGGATATCACCGACCAACTTGCTCTGTCCGGTACAACATCACCAGGAGAGGAAGCAATGGAACCGCTCAGCACAGAGCCTGCAGCCGGCATAATACGGCAGCCCGGCGATTCGCCTACGGACTTAGGCACTATGAGTCAGCTTGCTGAGTCCGGCGCCGAATCGCGGTGGGGGGCTGAAGTGGAACCGCTCATTATAGAACTCGAAGCCGAACAGCCGAGCAGCCGAGCAACCGTAGTAACATCAACCGTGAGTCCTCCCAGGACCCATCAGAATGTTGAAAGCTCTTTGTGGGGAAAATGTGGAAACTTTTTGTAGATGGGGCTTCTAACCGCCACGGTGCCGAGTTGGGCATAGTCCTGATATCGCCGGACGGACTGACTATCGAACATTCTATCACCCTTGGCTTCCCTGCATCAAACAACGAGGCTAAGTACGAGACGCTTCTGGCCGGACTCAAGAGCGCGCTTCAGATGCGCGCGTCCGAGCTAATGGTTTACAGTGATTCCCAACTTGTGGTTAACCAAGTTTCTGGGGTTTATGAAGCCAAGGACGACAGAATGATGAAGTACCAAGCTCTGGTTAGAGCCCACATCAAACGCTTCCAGACAATAAGGGTCCAATAGATTGGCCGAGAAGAAAACGGCCGGGCAGATGAGCTGGCTGGTCTTGCTTCTATGGTCGATTGCACTTCTCCCAACCCTCTCTTGATTGAGTTCCTTCCGAGGCCCAGCATTAAAGAGACCGAGCAGACAGAAGTATTCTGCGCCGAGCTAGGCCCTTCATGGATGGACCCTATTATCCTTTTTTCTCAAAGAACGGACCCTTCCAGCTGACAAAAAAGAAAGCACATAAAATGCGGGTGAAGTCAGAGCAGTTTTGGCTCTCTCCATCAGGCGCTTTATACAAGAAGCCTTTCACCGGCCCTTATCTGAAGTGCGTGCATCCAAACAGCATGGAAGCCTTCCTATACGAAATTCACGAAGGCATCTGCGGCAATCACATAGGGGGCAGATCTTTGGCCTACCAAGCTATTTCGCAAGGCTACTGGTGGCTGTGCATGCAGGTCGACGCACAGAAGTATGTTCGTAAATGTGAGAAGTGCCAGAAGTTTGCCCACCAGATGCACCAGCCGGCCAGGGAACTTCTCCCCCTCACCAGCCCTTGGCCCTTTGCGATATGGGGGCTAGATATAGTGGGACCACTCCCAACGGCACCAGGCAACCGGAAGTTCTTCATCACAGCCACAGACTACTTCACCAAATAGGTTGAAGCTGAGCCTTTGGCGACAATCAAGGAGAAAGACGTCAAACAGTTTGTCTGGCAAAATGTGGTCACGCGGTTTGGCGTCCCCAAAATTCTGATCTCTGATAACGGAACCTAGTTCGACGGTCGCCTATTTAGAGGATTTTGTGAAGATTTGAAGATTGAATTCTACAACTCTACTCCAGCTTACCCGCAGTCCAACGGCCAAGCTGAAGCGTCAAACAAGACCATCCTTGATGGGTTGAAGAAAAGGCTTGAGAAAGCCAAGGGAAAATGGGCCGAGGAACTCCCCAACGTCCTTTGGGCATACCGAACAACCCCGCGGCGATCTACTGGGGAAACTCCTTTTGCCTTGGCATATGTCATGGAGGCGATCATACCTGTGGAAGTTGGCATGCCCACTCTCAGAAGTGAAAGTTTTGAGCCCAAGTTGAATGACGAAGCCATTGCCCTGGAATTGGACCTAGTGGACGAACGCCGGGAAAAGGCTCTCATCCAAGTGGCCGCCTACCAACAAGAGCTTTCAAGGAAATACAACAAAATGGTGCACCCCAGATCGGTCAAAGTAGGTGACTGGGTCTTAAGGAAAGTCAGGCAAGGCAGTAAAAACACCATATTAGGGACCGTCTCACCCTCCACTGAATGCATAATGATTAAATATGAGACATTTACAACGCGAAGTGAACGACTCTTTTCGGGTGTCCGGCAACTCATGAAACTGCCCGGGAAAGTGATCTTGAATCTTGGGGGTTTATCAGACTTAGGTATCGTATCATAGTCCACCATGAGGCTCGGGCTATTCCGGACTCGAGACATTTTATTGTATAACCGAAAGGATGAAAGGACGTTGCTGGTCTATATGCTTCTTCATTATGTACTACAAGGTGGCACGTCTCTCGATCAATGACATTGATTTTACCTGATACGTTCAAAAGCGTCATACCTTTGAAATAATTATATTATATTGCGCGCTCATGACGGCAAGTATTTGAAGACCTTGTAGCAAGCCCATGTATCTTAGACCAAGCAATTTTATGGCGCATCAAGAACGTAATTGTCTCTCAAAGCGCGATCTGATTATGGAGATCCAGGATGAGTTGCTGAGCATATTGAAGGTTAAGGCCGAGATGTTGCACACGTACTGGAGCTACTCCGCGAGAGAGGGAGTAGATCACTCAGTAGAGCCTTTTGTCTTACGTACAGTGGCCATTTTGGCTGATTCATCAAACTCCTCCACAGTCAGCACGATTACTTACTGGACTTAGACTGTACCTCAGCTAATCACAAACGTCAATGCGTAGCACATCTGAACATTCTTTCTCGCGTGTTTGTCATTTCATTGCGAGTCGAACCTCTTTGCATCCTACCTATCGCCACGCTCGGAAGCATCGCAGACACTACCCGGAGCAGTGAACGACCTGCTCGACAACTGACTCTTAAAATACACTGGTAAGAGACCAGAAACAAGTATAATAAGTATAGGAAATTTGACAAGATGCAAGAAAGCTTTGGCTTTGGAATGAATCATATAGAGCCACTTTCTCGTTGAGGACCACATCTTCGCCACTCATTAATAAGGAATGGTATAGCTTTGTGGACTCAGAAAATTAGGAAGCTATTATTAACTGGCCTACTGCAACTGATAGTATCAGAGATTCGTAGTCTTCTATGAGATGGCGAGGGTAGCGAGAGCCCGAACGATTCGTTAGAGCGACTTCTTTCCAACAATTCAGCTGCCGCTGGTCATATCCAGCGGGGCCATGGGTTGCGCTAAGCGTTCTCCAGCCGCCGAGCACGCCAACTATAGACAATCGTTAAGGCTGGGAAAAGACCTCGCGTAGACCCATCTACCGAGCTGGGCTTGCCGAGCTCAACACCAAGCAGACCGCCGTTACCATCGACCCAACACCACCATGGAGACCATAGCTCAGAGCACCGGGGTAAGAAGATCCGACAAACCGCTTCTGTCAAAGCGACAAAGAGCAACCTGCTCGCCTTTGACCTTATCAAAAGCACTTTCTTACCGAGCGACGTGGTTGGCAACGATCACGTGCCCAGACACCCGGTTGGTGAAGTCCGCAGTGAGGTCCATGAGAGGGTAAAGAGTCTCCAAAACTTCACTTCAAATTTCACAGTGTTTGCACGGTTTCCTCTCTGATCCAAGTTTTTTTCTTGCAGGCAAACCCAAAGCAACACTTGGTCATGGAGCGAATTCACGATTGTGGCAGAAGGCCAAGACTCTACCAAGTCAACGTTACCAGCCTCCAAACCGAGCGCCTTGGGCGGCCAAGTCTTTACTTTCAAATTGTTAATGCTGACAACTTCAGTGCTCGGGGCCAAACTTGGCTCTGCCAGCAAGAGAGGGAATAGTTTTTGCGCTCCGGGCCGAGCTTAGTAGTATGCTGCTCAAACAATCCCGGGTCAGAGAAAGGAGCTAGCTGTGGACGCCAACGATGCCCGCCTTCAAAGATGGGCTGAAGAGAGCTACACCAAGCAGGTCCATGCCACCAAGATATCTACTTTCAAGGCGGAGTTGGAAGACTGCTTGTGAGCAGCTCGGCCAAGAGGACCTGGGACCGACATATTTGGCTCCCTCCCAACTGTCTTCCTTGCCGGCGTACTGGTACTTATGCAATAGGATGTCTTCAGTGCATTGCAGGCTGGGGGGCTGAGGCAAGAAGGCGAAGAAGTAAGAAGAAACCGAGGGGAACAATGCTGAGGTGGGAATCGCCTAGAGCAGCCCGGTCAAACTGAGCCCGTGTCCAAGACAAAACACCAACAGTCAACCTGGAGCATCGAAGGACGAATTCGCTACCTTTCCCCCCTCTAGCCTAGTTTCTTTTCCTTGTCTTTTTGTTGCTGAACAATGTAACCGGGCTAAGATCCCCGCCTTCTGTACTTATCTTTTTCATCATGAAGAAGTTCTCTTTTCATCAAGTGTTGTACGATCTTTAAGTGAAATAAACTTCAACCGAACAAAATACCTTGGCAAGACTAACAGCTTGCTTAAATTATTTAACCGGATAAGACATCTCGGCTTTATTCAACAAATTCGAGCAAGTCCTCAACTCAATAACCGAAAGAAAACATTTCGGTTTTAATCAAAGTTTGAGCCAAGTCCATCAACTCATTCAACCGGAGTAAATCATCTGGTAAAACTTAGAGCGAGCAAATCAGCAACTCATTCAACCGGAATAAAATCATCTCGGTCCAAAATTTAGAGTTTAAGCAAATCATCAACTCATTCATCCGGAGTAAATCCTCTCGGTTTTAATCCTAGAGTTGAGCAAATCATCAACTCATTAAACCGGAGTAAATCATCTCGGTTTTAATCCTAGAGTTCAAAAGCAACAAACAATATGCCAAGGCAAAGAAGAGAACATTTCTATATATTGACAAAAAGAATTACATTCGAAGTGTAAGGCAAAAAAATTCCTTTGCCACAAAAAAGAAACAAAAACTAAAAATGGTACAGTTTGAGGTTTGTCCGCATTCCATGGCGGGGTATTCTTCTACCATCTAAGTCCTCCAAATGGTATGCCCCCTTGCTCGCCAGACCCGGTTATCTATGTAGGGCCCTTCCCAATTTGCCCCTAGTTTGCTTCACCTGGCACCAGGTAATTGGCCCAAA
>NW_021034903.1:0-14848 GCF_004153795.1 Camellia sinensis
GAAAACCGGATCGCGATATAACGGCGTGAATATTAATAAGCAGGTTGATTTCAATGATTGTAGTGGTTAGAGTTAAGGATTTAAAAGAAAGGTTTATAGGTTTGTAAGATATGATTTTGGTTAGGAGAAATGATTGTAGAGTATGGTTTGGGGGGTTTAAATCTAACTCATTTTACAGGTAGAGAAGTAGAAGCATAAATTGGGTAGCCACATAGATTCACGTTAGGATTGGGTCCAACATAATGGACTTTTAAAGCTCTTAAACTGATTCCTACGTGAATCTAGTGTGCTACCCAATTTATGCTTCTATCTAATCTTACTTAATGAGTAGCATTAAACCCCCCAAACCATATCTACCACATCATTTCTCTCTAACCCAAATCATATCTTACCAACCTTAAACCTTTCCTTTTTAAATCCTTCAACTCATAACCACTAACTAACATCTATTGCGGAAATTCAACTTAAATATTCACGGGCACGTTATAGCGATCCCGTTTCCTTTCTTTAACTTTGTAACCCGACTTAGGTTCTCCGTGGAGTTGTTGTTGATATGTCTTGTTTCATCCTTTACTCCTGCATTCGAGCTTGGGTTGTGTTGGCGAATTTGAAACAGGTTGGTGAACTTTGAAACCAAGAGTAGTTGCCCAGATTTTGGCCTTCACGCACGAGCGGGCCCTTCGTTGTTGTCTGTCCGCTTGAGCGGGGTTTTCGACGCTCAGCTAGTTTTCCATCTTCCAGTATCTCCTTGCAGTGTTGTGCGCTCGAGCGGGATTTTTGACGCTCGAGCGGGATGTTGTGTGTGACGCTCGAGCGGGAGGGTTGACGCGTTGAGCGGAGACCTGGTTCTGTAAAAGTTCTGGAAGTGCGTATCCGTCCGCGTCGAGCAGGATTGTTGAGCTCTCAGCGGGAGTCTGGAGTGAGCTCGAGCGGGGTTTGGACGTCGAGTGGGCGACTTTTATATAAAATCCGAGATCGACTTTGGATCATTTTTCAACTCCTTTTCTCTCTCTTACTTTTCAAAACCTCCATTTGAGAGCTCTCTCACTAGAACCTCACTTCTCTCTAGGTATTGATCTAGCTAGGGTGTATTCTCACCTTTGGTCTTACAAAGTTGGGTTGATCGTCGAGGGCTTTACATTGATCCGAAAATTTGAGTTTTGGAGCACGTTGAGTTTCGTCACCTTCTTTCCCTTGAGCTACGAATTTGAGGTAGGTAACCTACTCCTTACTATGGGTTTTGTCTTTAAATTTTAGTAGTTTGAGATGTTGGAGTTGTTTGGTAATTTTTGAAAGTTTGGGACTTTTTGCAAATTTACAAAGTTGGGATTTTAACTATATAAAAGCCTAGATGCATGTTTGGCATGGAAAAAGTGGAATTAATGTTAAAACATTAGAAAATGGAACCTAAGGGTTGTAAATTAATTATGGAAAATACCCTAATTACATTGGTTAATTAATTTGTAAAATTAATTGTGAGAAATGAGAAGATTGAAGTGGAAATATGAGATGGGATGTGTAGGATTAAAGGTGTAGTTGGATTTTATATCACTCACCTAGTTGGAAATGTTGATTTTATATCCATTTGTTGCATTTATATTCTTATAGAAAATAACTGCTTTGGCTATCGTGGAGGATAGTCTTTGATGTTGTTAGACAATGCATGATGATTAGGGAACTAAAACTAATCACCGGAATGTGTCATTGAGTATGACAGTTGAATGAATACATTAAATGTTATGTATTGGTTGATGATGTGTATAATTATTGTTTTATGCATTGTGTTGTGTTGGAGGAGATAGAGATGTACTCCACGGTTTAGGGGATGATAGGGGATGGACCTCTAAACCGGATGTTGTTTGGGAGAAAGATAGGGGATGGACTCCATAGATAGAGCTCATATGCTTATCTAGTGATGTGTTGACATAGCTCATATGCTTGTCTTTGGAGTGGATATGTCTTATGCTTCTTTGGAGTGATGATATAGCTTGTATGCTTATCTGTTGGTGTGTGATATAGCTAGTATGCTTATCTATTATGAAATGAAAGTGTTTAATAGAGTTACTATCTTCAATGAGTTGTTTGCCAGGTTCTGAGCAGGGTTATAAATTGAGAATTGACAGAATTGGAAAATGGATTGTAACATGGACTTGTATGTCATAAAACTGTAAAGCGTGATAAGAGAAAGTATCGGTGTTGGCCATCTATCAAAACTGCTAATCTTTTAGTCATTGTTTCATATTTGGTTTAGTGATATTTCTACTGCTATGGCTCACCCTATATGGGACATCATTTTCAGGTACAGTAGCATGCCACCTCCAAGGAACGTAAGCTTGGGAGGCTAGAGCGCGGCAGACTTTTGCTGTCTTTTCTCTTTTGATGTATTACATTTATATTCAAGCCAAGGCTTAATGTTGAAATAGTTAGTACTCTTTTGTGTAACCAAGTGTTACTTGAAAACGTAAGCCTTTAGGCATTTGCTTTGTCGTTAACATGTCAATACTTTTGTAATGAAATCTGATGGAATAGAAGAATGTGGAACTTTACATATCCAATGTATGTCATAATTGATGCGTTTAATGTTATTATTATTTGAAGGCGTTACAAACTTGTATCAGAGCGTACCGGTTCGAATACTTTGAGGTACGTGGGAAGTATTAGTATCACATATGGGTTGTCTCGCTTGATAGAGACTTAGATGAGTGCATATGCTATGTATTTAATTATAACATCTTATGTGAACTATGTAGGTACTCGAATTATAGTTCTCTAGGATGTGATTTGGATCCTTTGGGTTTTCGGAGGCTGTGGAAAGCACTTGATCAATGCCGTTTTACCGGAATCTTAGTAACGTTTCTCGGACGATCATTATCCGAAAATGAAATCGTAAGTGCTTATGTGTTTATGTGCTTACATGGAGTGAATTACAGTTTGCCAGGCATTAGGACGTGAGAGTGTTTAGTTTTGGCCACATTTGTGAATGTCTAACGTTCTTATTACCTTTTTTTAGTGAGCAGACGAGGAGAGTGCTAGCTGACGTTGGTAGCCTGGAGGCAGGAAGTACCTCATACCGATAATATTCTGGCAGAGCAGGAGGGAGTTGGCCAGGCCAATGTGGCGGCCCAGCAGTCAGCAGATTCTTATAGCGACCCCGCGTCTTTCTCTTTAAAATTATTGTATCCGGACTTAGGTTCCGTGATTCTTGTCATTACTTATTGGTTGTTGTTGTCCTTAATTCTCTTGTATTTGAAGTTATAGGTTGTGTTGGCGGTCTGTTTACAGGTTGGTTGATTTAGATAGCCAATAGGTTGCATGCCCAGATTTTTGCCTTCACGCTCGAGCGGAAGTTTTAACGCTCGAGCACAGTCCCTTCGTGTTGCTTCTCCGCTCCGAGCGGGAATTTTGCACGCTCGAGCGTGTTTCCATCTCCCAGTTTTGCTTCATGCAGTTCCTTCGCTCGAGCGTTAGTTTTACGTTCGAGCGTATCCCTGTTTTTTGCTCCTCCGCTCGAGCGGGTAGTTTACGCTACAGCGTGATTCCCTTGTTTTTGCTCCTCCGCTCAGCGGTAGTTTTACGCTCGAGCGGTGCCAGCCCTGCAAAACTTCTGAAGGGGTGCAATCGACGCTTCGAGCGGCTTTCTTCGCGCTTCCGGAGCATTGATTCTGGTCTACGCCTTCTGAAGCGGGGCTTATCTACGCTCGAGCGTAGAGTCGATTAATATCAGTCCGTGATTTTCACTTTTTGATCACCTTTTTGACCTACTTTTCCTTCATAACTTTTTAAAAACCGCCCCTGAGTGTTGTTTATCTCTCTCTCTCCCTCTACACAACTACTCTCTTCGATTGACTCTACTTAGAGTGAGTTCTACCTTAGATCCTTATTAAAAAGTTAGAGTGAGTTGAGGGCTTCGTTTTAACTGAGAAACTTGGATTGGAGCACGCTTGTCCTTTGTTCTTCAATCTCCATCTTCTCCATACGGTTTATTTTCTCGAGGTAGGGATTCCTACCTCCATATTTATATGCTTTGTTCTAAGTTTGTATTTTGATAGGTTGGGGACACTTTGAAAAATTTTGGAAAAAAACCCCTAGTTGAATTGCTAATGATTTTATAAATTAATTTAAGTGAAATTGGAATTTGGTTAAATCATGGAAAATTGAGGAATTTATTGATTAAATGGTGTAGTTGGATAATATAAATCAACTCGCCTATTGAATGTTGTTATACTTATTTTCGAGTCTAAGAAATAACTGTTTGGCTATCGTGGAGGATAGTCGTGCTTGTTGTAGACATTGCATGCGGAGTAGGAAAATTGAAACTAATCAATTGTTAAGTCAAAATTTAGACTATTGAATTAATACAGAAATTACATGTATGATTGAGCATTGCATAATGCATATTGTTTGGGAGAGATAGGGAATGTACTCCACGGTTAGGGGAAGATTAGGGTATTGACCTCTAACCGAGGATTTTTTGTTTGGAGAGATAGGGATGGACTCCATTAGCCACCATTTTTATGTCTGCCTATTATAATTGAAGTGTTTTTACATGATTATATACAGCACTAAAATTGTGTATCAAATGGGAAGATGAAGTGTTTTTTGATATGAGCATGAGTCTCATGTGTGTTGTGATATTGAAGAATGTGAGTATTACTATATAATCACTATTGTAAGTTTGGCCAGGTTCTGAGCCATGTGATCAATAATGGAAAGTGAAATGTGTCTTAACATTTAGTAGTCATCGAGACTGTTTAATGATAAAATTGATTATCTGGTAACCACTCTATTGAATGCTATAGCTTTATTCAATGCTTATATTTGGTTTATATTTTTCTACTGGCTGTTGGCTCACCCTTTATGGAACATTATTCAGGTTCAGGTGATAAGCTACCTCACAGAAACTTAGCTGAAAGATTTGAGTTTGGGATTTTTGAAGATTGTCTTTAGTTATATGTTTTATTTTGTTATTTTGAGATTTCATGTAAACATTCAAGCCTAGGGCTTAACTTCAAATGAGTAGTACTCATCCTTTTTGTGTCCAAGTGTTAGCTTGGAAAGATGTACCTATAGGCAATTTATTTTGATGTTGCAGGATTTTACATGTGATGTACTTTCATAAGAATACTCTGCAGAAATAACTCAACATGATTCGTTTTCTTTTATAAATGCATGTAATGTATGGTATTATGGGTTTATTTGAGGCGTTTACAACTTGTATTAGAGCGTACGGCGTTCGAATACTTTGGGTACGTGGGAAGTATTAGTATCACAATGGGTCGTCTCGCTTGATAGAGACTTAGATTACGTTATGTGCTTACTATGATAGCATCATGTTTATGTATTATTGTGGTATGAACGTAGTTTCTAGGATGTTAATTGGGGGGGGGGGCGGGTGGGCCCCACGCTCTCACGGTCAGGGGGGGGGGCGGGGGGGCGGGGGGGGGAGGGCTCGCTCCTCGAAAAAAACCCTTGAGTTTCATAGTAGTCTTGTTGGAAAGGCAACGTTTGATCAATGCTGTTTTCCAAAACCGCGAACTATAGAACGCTCGGGACTATTAATTATCCAGGAATGAAATTCGTTAGGTGCTTATGTGATTATGTGCTATACAGTGAACACTCAGATGTTAGCATTAGACGCGCAGGTTAGTTTGGCACATTTATTAATGTGCTAACGCTCTGTTGTTTCCCTTCTATAGGATGTACAGGACGAGGACGAGACGCGTAGCGTGTAGCCGGGTAGCAAGAAGGTACGTGCAGAGGAGATTCCGCAGTTCATGAGGAATTGGCCAGGCCAATTGCCTAAGCCAGTTAGGCCAGCAGTCTATGGGTGCTTTAGCCCGAGAGATAGGCCTGGGATCAGGAGTCAGTAGGCATTCTTAGGCTGAGAATCAAGCCCAGGTTTTGTTGCGATGCAGACCCTCCTTTTTGAAGAGAGTTCTTTCCCAGGTTCTAATCCGGATGAATTTGTGGGTATCCTAAAGAGCCGCTTAAGGCAGATGAATGGCGTCGAACAGACAACGAAGACGTTTGAGATGCTTGGCGCATCGAAGAACGAGGGGTTGAAGGTGACCTTTGGCATCATTCCAGTTAAGGGATGCGGGTCAGTATCGAAGTTCACTAAGGAGCAATAGTGAGGTACATGCTTTTCTTTAACTGTTGTACCCGGACTAGGTTCCGTGGAGTTGGTTGTTGTATATGTCTTGTTTACATGCTTTACTCCTTGCATTCGAGTCTTGGGTTGTGTTGGGCGAATTTAAAACAGGTTGGTTGAACTTTGAAACCAAGAGTAGTTGCCCAGATTTTGGCCTTCACGCTTGAGCGGGGATTTTGACGCTCGAGCGGCCCCTTCGTTGTTGTCTGTCCGCTCGAGCGGGGTTTTCGACGCTCGAGCGTAGTTTTCCATCTTCCAGTATCTCTTCTGCAGTGTTGTGCGCTCGAGCGGGATTTTTGACGCTCGAGCGGGATGTTGTGTGTGACGCTCGAGCGGGAGGGTTGACGCTCGAGCGGAGACCTGTTTTTGTAAAAGTTCTGGAAGTGCGTATCCGTCGCTCGAGCGGGATTGTTGACGCTCGAGCTGGAGCCTGTGAGTGACGCTCGAGCGGGGGTTTGGACGCTCGAGCGGAGCGACTTTTATAAAAATCCGAGATCCGACTTTTGGATCACTTTTTCAACTCCTTTTCTCTCTCTTACTTTTCAAAACCTCCATTTGAGAGCTCCTCTCACTAGAACCTCAACTTCTCTCTAGGTATTGATCTAGCTAGGGTGTATTCCTCACCTTTGGTCTTTACAAAAGTTGGGTTGATCGTCGAGGGCTTTACATTGATCCGAAAATTTCGAGTTTTGGAGCACGTTGAGTTTCGTCACCTTCTTCCCTTGTCATCTTCTTCCCTTGAGCTCCGAATTTGAGGTAGGGATAACCTCCTCCTTACTATGGGTTTTGTCTTTAAATTTTAGTAGTTTGAGATGTTGGAGTTGGTTTGGTAATTTTGTGAAAGTTTGGGACTTTTGTGCAAATTTACAAAGTTGGGTTTTAACTATATAAAAACCTAGATGCATGTTTGGCATGGAAAAATGGAATTAATGTTAAAACATTAATGAAAATGGAACCTAAGGGTTGTAATGTTAATTATGGAAAATACCCTAATTACATTGGTTAATTAATTTGTAAAATTAATTATGAGAAATGAGGAATTGAAGTAGAAATATTGAGATTGGGATGTGTAGGATTAAAGGGTGTAGTTGGATTTTATATCACTCACCTAGTTGGAAATGTTGATTTTATATCCATTTGTTGCATTTATATTCTGTATAGAAATAACTGCTTTAGGCTATCGGTGGAGGATAGTCTTGATTGTTGTAGACAATGCATGATGATTAGGCGAACTAAAACTAATCACCGGAATGTGTCATTGAGTATGACAGTTGAATGAATACATTAAATGTTATGTATTGGTTGATGATGTGTATAATTATTGTTTATATGCATTGTGTTGTGTTGGAGGAGATAGGGGATGTACTTCACGGTTTAGGGGATGATAGGGGATGGACCTCTAAACCGGATGTTGTTTGGGAGAAGATAGGGGATGGACTCCATAGATAGAGCTCATATGCTTATCTAGTGATGTGTTGACATAGCTCATATGCTTGTCTTTGGAAGTGTGATAGTGCTCTTATGCATATCTATGCAAGTGATGATATAGCTTGTATGTTTATCTGTTGGTGTGTGATATAGCTAGTATGCTTATCTATTATGAAATGGGAAGGTGTTTAATATGAGTTACTATCTCATATGAGTTGTTTGGCCAGGTTCTGAGCCAGGGTTATAAATTGAGAATTGACAGGAATTGGAAAATGGATTGTAACATGGACTTGTATGTCATAAAACTGTAAAGCGTGATAAGAGAAAGTATCGGTGTTGGCCATCTATCAAACTGCTAATCTTTTAGTCATTGTTCATATTTGGTTTAGTGTATTTCTACTAAGCTGTGGCTCACCCTATATGGGACTATCATTTTCAGGTACAGGTAGCATGCCACCTCCAAGGACGTAGCTTGGGAGGCTAGAGACGAGCAGACTTTTGTTGTCTTTTCTCTTTTGATGTATTACATATATATTCAAGCCAAGGCTTAATGTGTAAATGAGTTAGTACTCTTTTGTTGTAACGCAAAGTTTTACTTGAAAAGCTGTAAGCCTTTAGGGCATTTGCTTTTGTCGTTAAATGTAAATACTTTTTGTAATGAATTCTGATGAATAGAAGAATGTGGGAACTTTTACATATCAAGTATGTCTATATTGATGCGTTTAATGTTATTTATTTTGAAAGGCGTTACATTGGTATCAGACGCGTACCGGGTTCGAATATTTGGGTACGTGGGAAGTGATTCGTATCACAATGGGTTTGTCTCGCTTGATAGAGACTTAGATGTAGTGTATATGCTATGTATTTAATTGATAACATGGCCTATTGCTGACTATGTGGGTATCGATATAGTTCTATGAGGGGGGGGGATGTTTTATTGGATCTTGAGGTTTCTGGGATTCCTTGTTAGAAAAAAATGGAGAAAAAGGAAAAAAAAGAAGAAAAAAGTGGGAAAAATGAAAGAAAGAAGAAAAGATAGAATGGAAAAAGGAGAGAGGGAAAGGGGGAAAGAGCGGAGGGAAAAAAAAAGATGGAAAAAAAGAAGAAAAAGAAAGAGAAGGGAAAGGGAAAGGAGAAAGCGAAAAGGCACTTGATCAATGCCGTTTCGTAACTCGGAACTCTAGTAAACGTCTCGGGACTAATCATTAGTCCGAAAATGCATTCGTAGAAGTGCTTAACTGTGGTTTATGTGCTTACATGGAGTGAATTACAGTTGTCCATGCATTAGGATGTGGTGTTTAGTTTTGGCACATTTGTGAATGTGCTAAACGTTCTCTATTACCTTTAATTAGGATGTCAGGACGAGGAAGAGGTGCCTAGGCGTGGTAAGGCTGCGAGGCAGGAAGTACCTCTACGATAAATTCTGGCAGAGCGGCAAGGAGTTGCCAGGCCAATGTGGCCGAGCAGCAGTCAGCAGTATAGCGAACCGGTCCTTTTCCTCTGTTAAATTATTGTATCCGGACTTAGGTTCGTGATCTTGTCATCTACTCTATCTGGTTTGTTGTGTCCTTTAATCTCTTTGTAATTTTGAGTATAGGTTGTGTTTGGGCGGTCTGTTACAGGTTGGTTGATTTTAGATGCCAATAGGTGATGCCAGATTTTGGCCTTTCAGCCGAGCGAAGTTTTAAGTCGGCTCGACGCAGATCCCTTCGTTGTTTGCTTCTCCGCTCGAGCGCGGGAATTTTGACGCTCGGCCGTGATTTTCCATCTCCAGTATTTGTTTGCTCGTGCGAGTTCTTCCTGCTCGAAAGCGGTAAGTTTTGACGGCTCTGACGCGTGTCCCTTGTTTTTGCTCCTCCGGCTCGAGCGGGTAGTTACCTCGAGAGCTGGATCCTTGTTTTATTGAGTCGCTCCTGACCGTCGAGCGGTAGTTTTACGCTCGAAGCGGGTCGCCAGCGCGTGCAAATACTGTCTGGAGGGATGAATCGAGCTCGAGCGGCTTTCCTTCGCGCCTTTGAGCATGATTCTGTGTCTTTTACGACTCGAGCGGGGCTTTCTACGCTCGAGGCGTAGAGTCGATTATAATAGATCGTGATTTCAACTTTTTTGGATCACTTTTTGAGCCTAACTATTTCCTTCATTAGTTTTATAAAAACTTTTTAAAAACGCCCCTGGAGTGTTTTTCAAATCTCTCTCCATCTCCCTAACTACACATCTCCTCTTCGATTGAATCTTACTTAGGATAGATGAGTCATCTAGCCTTAGATCCTTTATTAAAAAGTTAGAGTGAGTTGAGGGGCTTCGTTTTAATCTGAGAAACTTGGGATTCTGGAGCAGTTGGTCTTTGGTCTTCATCTCCATCTTCTCATCACGGGTTATTTTTTCTTCGGGTAGGGTTGTAATTTTCCTACTCCCATTTTATATGCTTGTTCTAAAGTTTGGTATTTGATAGGTTTGGGGACACTTTGAAATTTTGGAAAAAAAACCTAGTTGAATGGGCTAAATTGATTTGAGTAATTAATTTAATGAAATTGGGGAATTTGGTTAAATCCATGAATTGGGGAATTTATTGATTAAATGGTGTAGTTGATAATATAAATCACTCGCCTATTGAATGTTGGTATCCTTATTTTCGAGTCTAGAAATAACTGCTTTTGGGCTATCGGGGAGGGATATGTCTTGTTTGTTTGTAGACAATTGCATGTGGATGTAGCGGAATAATAAACTAATCACAATTTAGTTGAAGTCATAAATTAGACTATGAATTAATAACAGATATTACATGGTATTGAATGGCATATGATATTGTTTCATAGCATTGTGTTGTGTTGCAGGCAGTAGGGGATGTAACTCCACGGTTTAGGGAGATTTAGGGAGGACCTCTAAACCGATAGTTTGTTTGGAGAAGATAGGGATGACATCACTATGATTTTAGAGTCTGCTTATCTATAGAGATGTGTTCATACTCATTGATTGATCTTGAGGTGCATAGGCTTTATGCAAATCGAGTATGAAGTGTATTGATATGAGCATATCTCATTTGTTTTGTTGATAATTGGAAAGTAATGGTGAGTATGATATACTAAATCACTATTGTAGAGTTTGGCCAGGTTCTGAGCATTTGATTAATAATGGAAAGTGAAAATGTGTCTTAGACATTAGTGTTCATGAGACTGTTTAATGATAAAATTGATTATCTTGGTTAACCAATTATTGAATGCTATAGCTTTATTCAATGCTTATATTTGGTTAGTATTTTCTACTGGGCTGGGCTCACCTTTATGGGACATTATTTTTCATGTTCAGGTGATAAGTACCTCCACAGACTTAGCTCTGGAAGTTTGACTGTGGGATTTGAAGAACTTTTCATTTAGTTTTGTTTTTTTTTGTTTTCTATTGGTTATATGTAACACTCAAGCCTAGGGCTTAATATTTAATGAGTTAGTACTCATACTTTTTGCTGTCCAAGTGTAGCTGGAAAGAAGTAACCTTAGGCATTTATTTTGATGTTTGCAGGATGCTTCATGTGATGTCTTTCAATAAGAAACTCTGATGATAACTCAAATGATTCTTTTCTTTTATAAATGGATGTTAATGTTATGGTTATTAATGGGTTTATTTTGAGGGCGTTAAACTTGGTAATTCAGAGCGTACCGGGTTTCGAATTACTTTGGGTACTGTGGGAAGTGATAGTATCACAATGGGTTCGTCTCGCTTGATAGAGACTTTAGATGTACTGTTGATGTGCCTTATATGAACGCATGTTTATGTGATTATGTGGGTATGAACGTAGTTTCTAGGATGTTAATTGGACCCTTGATGTTTTAGTCGTCTTGTTGAAAGGCACTGATCATGCTGTTTCCAACGGAACTAATAGTAACGCTTCGGGACTATTGATTATCAGGAATGAAAATCGTAGGTGTTATGTGTATATGTTGCTTACGTGGAATGAATTATTTTGTCCAATGCATTAGGACGCGAGGTGTTTTAAGTTCGGCCATTATCTAATGTGGCTAACGTCTCTGTTTGCTTTTCTTATTAGGATGTCAGGGACGGAGGACGAGGAACGCGGTAAGGCGTGGTAGGCGCGGGTAGGCAGGAGTACGGGTGCCAGAGGAGATTCCGGCAGTTCATGAGGGATTGGCAGGCCAATGTGGCGAGCAGTAGGTCAGCAGGCCTATGGGTTGCTTTAGCGAGAGATAGCTGGGCATTCAGGGAGTAGTTAGGCATTCTTTAGGCTGAGAATCAGCCAGGTTGTTGTTGCGGAGCAGCGACCTTCCTTTTTGAAGAGGAGTTCTTCCGTCTAATCCGGATGAATTTTGTGGGTGATCCTAAAGAGCGCTTAAGGCAGATGAATGGCTCGAACAGACAACGAAGACGTTTGAGATGCTTTGGCATTCGAAGACGGGGGTTGAAGGTGACCTGGCATCATTCCAGTTGAAGGGGATGCGGTCAGTGGTGGAAGTTCACTAAGGGGCATATAGGAGGTACATGGGAGCTTTTGTGAATGCTTTCCAGGACGAAGTTCTTATCTCCAGCAGTTAGGGAGAAGCTCGAGAGACCAGTTCTGCAGCTTAAGAGTCGAGTTTCTTCAGTGGCTGGAGTTGAGGCTGCTTAATAGTTTGTCCAGGTTTTGCACTGAATTGGTGGCGTCTGAGGAACGCGTTGTATTGAGTTTTGAGAGGAAGTTGAGGTCGTGGCCTCAAGCTGAGAGTCTGGGGGACTATGATTGGGATATGGGGGGGGCGTTTTGGTTGATGCTGGCATCCCATGGAAATCCAATGATGCAGCGGAGGAGGAGGAAGGATAGAAAGGGCTCCAATATAGAAAGAAGAGAGGAGTCAGGATGGTCAGAGTGATGGTAGGACAGAAGGTTTTAATCCGTCCAAACAGTCTCAGAGTAGCTTTTCTAGATTGACTTTTCCTGTGGCCGAGTGCTAGTTGGGGAAAGGCAGTCAAGGAGACTTACCTGCTTCAGTGGTGGCCAGCTGGGCACAAGTCTCAGTTTTGTCCTCCAAGAGGGGAGGGAGTGAGTGAGTCACATCATCTTCGGCTCGACTCTCAGAGCCAGAGTCAGGGTAGAGGCCAGTCCAACTCTCGTGTTACAGTGTGTCAGCTAGGGCATATGAAGAGGTATTGCCCGCAGTTGGGTGGCACACTGGTGCATCTGGTTTGAAGGGCAGATTCAGGGTCAAACAGCCAGCTCCAGTCGGGTCAGGCCTCGAGGGCCAAATCAGGGGGCTTCTCGTCTAGTCGGTGGCAGCAATCTTACTGCTCCTGGGGTGAGGCAGGTGATCAGAGGTCATCTGGGCGCGTGTATGTGTTACGCGCAGGAATCTTGTAACCAGTCTCCTTCCATCTGTTGTGAGAGGTTTTCTTGTTTTGCAACTCGGTTGCTAATGTTTTTGATTGATACGGGTGCATCTCATTCCTTTGTGTCTGCTGCTTTGCATTTGTTTTGGGAGTTGGAGTTAGCACATGTTGCAATCTCCATTTGTGTCAGTGTCGCTCTTGGGGGTTGAATTGATTTTGAAACAGGTTTAGGGGTTGTGATATTGAGGTTGAAATTTTTTTACCATAGAATCCCATTTTCTTTGTAGTTATGCCTTGAGAGGTTTCGATGTTATTTTGGGTATGGACTGGTTATCGTCATACCGGGCAGTTTTGATTGTAGGCCAGAGAGTCACTTGTTGTACCGTGAAATGGTGAGTGTTTCATTTTCTGGGGGACCGTGTTGGTAGTGTTTTGCACGGGGTATGTTCCGCGAGGACGGAGTGGACTTAGGGTCTACTTGCTAACCTTTGATTAGTGGGACGGTGAGACTCAGATTGTGTTGCAAGGGTGGTGTGTGAGTACTCGGAGACGGTTTTTCCAAGGATCTTCGTGGTTTGCCACCGATCGAGAGATTGGAATTCTCTATTGACTTAGTGCCGGCACGGTGCGATTTCTATGGCATTATGTTTTGCCCCAGCTTGAGTTAGTTGAGTTGAAGATCCAACTACCAGGAGTTGCTAGATGAAAGGCTTTTATACGTCCTAGTGTTAAACTCCTCAAGTGCACCTAACATCTCCCCCACTCTCGGATGGCTATACTACTTTATGTCCACCAACAAGTTTCCTGCTTAAGGGCGTCGGCCCACCACATATGCCTTTCCCGGATGATAATGGCAATTAAAGTCATAATACACTCAATAAATTCCATCCACCTCTCTGCCTCAAGTTCAAGTCTTCGTGTGACAGATATTTCAGACTCTTATGATCCGAGATACCTCGAACCTTTCACCGTAAAGATAATGTCCTCACAAATCTTCAGGCAATATATCAGCTGTAACTCTAAATCAATGCGTAGTGGTAATTCTTCTCTGTGAACTTTAACCTGACGTTGAGCCATAGGCAACCACTTTCCCCTCTTGCATCAACACACAACAAGGACCCTCTCGATTGAGGCGTCACAATAGACTGCATAAACCCACCCTCTCTCCGGAATAATCAAGACTTGGAAGCAGTGGTCAGTCTAATTTTCAAACTCCTGGAAACGACTTTTTCACAAGTCTCACTCCAAAACAAATTTGACTCCCTTTCGAGTAATCTAGTCAAAGGAGAAGCTACATCTGGAGAAATCTTTCACAAACCGACGGTAATTACCCAGGTAACCCCAGAAAACTGGCGGTCTCAAACCAACACTCTAGGCGGCGCCCAATCTTGCACTGCCTCAGTCTTGGATGTATCAACAGACACTCCTTCCCCAGAAACGACATTGGCCTAAGAACTTGACCTCTTTCTAGCCAGAACCACAACTTCCCAACTTAGATAAAGCTTATTTGGCTCTAAGTAACTCAAAGCACCACCCTCAAGTGTTCCTTGTGCTTCTCCTCAGAAGGTGAATAAATAAGGATGTCGTCCACGAAGACAACCACAAAACGATCCTAAAATTCTCGGAATATCCGGTTCATCAAATCCATAAAAACTGCCGGTGCATTAGTGAGCCCAAATGGCATCAACCAAAAACTCATAGTGGCCATACGCGTACGGAATGCCGTTTTCGGAATATCCTCCTCCTGACTCTTAACTGATGATAAACCCGATCTCAAAATCTATCTTCGAGAAACAACGGGAACCCTTTCAACTGAATCGAACAGATCATCTATACGAGGCATAGGGTACTTATTCTTAACCGTTAGCCCGATTTATTTTCGGTAATCTATACAAAGTCTCAAAGCACCACCTTTCTTTTTAACAAAGAGGGCCGGTGCTCCCCAAGGCGAAAACC
>NW_021034904.1:0-11558 GCF_004153795.1 Camellia sinensis
TTTTTTTTAATTAATTATAGTGGTTCCATTGTTTTAATAACTATTTATTATAAATTATATGTAGTTAGATATGTGTAGTATGTGATTTTATTTATTAAAGTTTATTTAATTTAACTGTTTAAAGATTTTTTTTAGTTTTTTTTTATTTTATAAGATTAATATATAAAATATAGAGATATCTACAAACTTTAATAAAAATTATCTATTTTTGGGAGAGAAAATGAATACATGTTTAATATTTTTTTTTTGATTTGTAAGAATAGGAGGAGAATTATGAAATATTTATTTGTTATTAAATAAATAAAATCAGTCAATATTTTTTAATTTTAAATTTTGGAAAATCCAATTAATCAATTGTCCAAAATCAATAATTTGGAAAATTGATTAATTTTTCCATTAACGTGATTTAAAAATTTATAATATATATATAATAAAAAAACATAATTATATTATAAATTCATAATTCAAATTTAGATTATATCTTTTTGAGATTTATACCTAAAATTCTTATCTTTTTTTTTTATTATTTTTGTGTGTAACCCATAGTGTATGGAGAAATTAAAAGATTGCATAATTATGAGAGGAAGTCAAAACAATTGTGGTTTGGGAGGAAGTCAAAATTCTGAGGTTGGTTGGAATCAATAAATGCTGAAGTTTTTTTTTTGTATAAATCAAAATTGAAAATTAGATTAGGAGATTGGAGCTCCACAAAGCCTTGGTTAAAAACCCCCTTTTGCTAATATATAGTATAGATATAATAATACAATATAATACATAATAATAATAATAATAATAATAATAAAATAATTAATATACACATAACATTACAGTAACATATACAACATATAATAGATAATAGATAAAAAATAGATAATATATAGATAGAATATAATAGAAAAAATTACCCCCTACTTAGGTCAACTTACATTACATAAAAAGTGGTTTTTATGCACATACTCAAAATGAAATACTAACTTGGGCACCGATATTAACTGTCATGTAAGTGACTTTATTGGATTTTTTTATATTTATTTTATTTTTTTGATATGGCCTTATTATGCAATAGTTCTCATCAAATTTATTTATAAAAAAAAAAAAAAATTACAAAATTAGTGAGTTTCATAAGTATTATAATATTTATAAAAAAAAAACTTATACTTTTCATGAACATAAATTTTTGTAAATTTTATCATGAATTTAAATTTTTTTCAAACCACCATAATATTGTTTAACTCCCCAACTAAAAAAAAAAAAAGCTACATAATCTTTTTAGGATTTTAAAAAATATGAATATCAAAAATACATATTATGTTGATAAAAAAACAATGTATTTATTTAATATAAATATAGTAATATCCCAAAAAATATATAGTTATGAGAAAGTAACCAAAGGTAGTAGCACGAGATAATTATAGATTTATATTTTTTAGATTTTTTAATATTTAAATTATGTTTTTTAAGATTTTTTTATAAAAATAATTTAAACAATCTGATCACTTAACATAAGTTATGGAAGAATTTGAAATTGATCCTACGCATAACTAACAGATTATATCTATAAAGTATTGTATTGAACGATTTTTAAATACTGATCAGAAATATTGATAAATCAATAAATCAGCTATTGAAAGACATGCAGATTGAAAAAAATTAATTAATATAGTCTATCACCCTGCATGCACAATAATATAGATATTATATTTATTTAAATTTTTTTAATTATATAAATTATGTTTTTAAATTTATAAAAATTAATTCAACATCTTATCATAACCATATGTATGGGAGAAATAAAAAAGTTTATTGCAAAATAGCACGGGTTGTTCTAATAATTATGTATGAGGAATTTAAAATGTTGATAAAGGATTTTGAGCAAAATCAAAAAATCAAGTCAGTGACACAACATGTCCGTGAAAAAGTTTGATAAATCCGACAGGGGATTTGACCAAACAAGAACAGCCTGAATTTTTTTTTTTAAATAAAAAATAAAAAATTAAGAATAGACGATTGACTCCACATGGTCGGGCTTAAGAAACCCCATTTTCTTAATATAATTAACTACATATCACCCGTGCTAATGCACGATGTTTTACAATTGCTATATATTTTGATTTGTGATTTTAAATTCTTCTCTTTTTTTTTAAATGTCTTCTTTTTTCTTTTCTATATTATATTAAAGTTTAATATTTTATATAATCATATGTTTAGACTTTTCAAAAATTAAATGTTTTTTTATTAATAATATTAAGTAAATTGATAATAACCATATTGTTGATTTTCAAGAAAATTTTTTTACGCTGTTCTTAATGCATTTAAATGTTACTTATGAGGGATTAACAATCTATTTTGACTTTTCAAGGAATCATATGTGTGGATTTCAAAGAATTTTTTTATGCTTGTCTATAATGCATTAAAGTTATTATGAGGGAAACTTTGGCGGGAGAATTAATAAATGACAAGTTTTTTTTTAAAATTCGATTTTTAAGTCTTTTTTTAAATTCTTCTTTTCCTTTTTATTATAAAATTTTAATATTTGATAATAATCATATTGTTTAGACTTTTCAAGAATTAAATATCTTTCTTTTATTATATTATAATTAAAGTTTTAATATTTATTAATATTCAATGTGTTAATTTTTCAAAATTTGTATGCTGTTTAATGCATAAATTTTATATGAGCGATAATAATAATATGGTGAGACTTTTCAAAGGAAATTTCATGTTTGATTTCAAAAATTTTTTTTATGCTTTTCGTTAAGCATTAAAGTGTATTATGAGGTAAACTTGGTTGGAGAAGTTATAAATCTAAGGGTTTTTTTTTTTTAAATCAAAAAAATCAAGAAATTATAAGATTGGAGATTGAAAAGCTCCCACAAAGCTTAGCGTTAAAAAACCTCATTGCTTAATATATGTATAGACAATTATCCTAATGATGTGAATGCGCTTTAAATATATATATATTTTAATTCCTTTTTTTCCTTTTCTATATTATATTTAAGTTAATATTTATAAAATCATATTTTTTGCTTTTCAAGAAATTAAATGTCTTCTTTTTTTTATTTCATTATATTAAAGTTAAGATTTTGAAATAAATCATATTGTTGACTTTTCAAGAAATTTTACTGTTTACCTGCATTAAATTATTATGAGCGGATAATAATCATTTGTGTTGAAACTTCAAGCAATTCATATGTGTCTGTATTTCAAAAGAATTGTTTTACTTCTTCTTAAATTCATTTAAAGTTATTAGAGGGTAAGACTTTGGAGTGGAGAAGTAATAAATCTAAGTTTTTTTTTTAAAATTAAAAAATCAGAATTTTAATTGAAGATTGGAGCTCTACAAAGTTGGGTTCAAAACCCCTTTTGCTTAATATATAGTATAGATACTGGCCTATTCACCCGTACGCACGGATAAATTATAAATATTATATATTTAATTTTTAATATAAAAATATGTTTTTTTAGATTTTTAAAAACATAAGTTAACAATTCTTACTATCAATAGTATACAGGAGAAATTAAAAAGCTACCAGCTAACTAGACGACTGTATCTATAATTATTTGCATTAGAGATTTAAATTGTTAATCAGATTTGACCAAAAATAAAATGCAGGTATGTGTATTGAAAAAAAAGAATAAATGTTGAACAAAATTTGACAGAATCAATAATGCTGATTTTTTTTTTAAACAAAAATAAAAATTAAGATTTGAAAAATACAAGCTTCCACAAGCTGAGTTTTTTAAAACCCCCTTTTTTCTTAATAATTTACAAATATCTATATATATAATTGTTGATTTTTAATGCTTCTTTTTCATTTTATATATATTAAAATTTAATATTTTGATAAATCATATGTGTTGGACTTTCAAAGAATTAAATGTCTCTTTTTTATATATTAATTAAGTTTAATATTTTATATAATCATATGTGTTAACTTTAAAATATTTTTTTATGCTTGTTCCTTAATACATAAAGTTTATTATGAGATAATAATAATGCTGTTTGGACTTTTCAGAGAATTTATATTTGTTGGGATTCAAAGAATTTTTTTATGCTTGTCTTAATGCATAAATTTTTATGAGGTAAGACTTGGGGGTTGAAGAAGTTCAATAATGCTAAGGTTTTTTTTTTAAATTCACAAAAAATCAAAAATTAATGGAGATTGGAGCTCCCACAAAAGCTTAGGGTTAAAAACCCCTTGCTTAATTATATAGTATAGAATATCTACATAATGTGAATTCATTTTAATGTCCTTTTCTTTTTTTGTAAATGTCTTCTTTTTTTCCTTTTTTATATTATATTAAAATTTATAATTTTATAATAATCATTTGTGTTGGAATTTTAAAAATTTTTTAATTTATCTAATGCATTAAAAATATTATATAGATAAAATTCATATGTGTAGACTTTCAAGAATTATATGTGTTGGATTTCAAAGATTTTTTTATGTTTTGCTTATGCATTAAATTTATTATGAGGGCGTAAGACTTGCAGAGTTGGGAGAAAATAAATGCTAAGTTTTTTTTTTTTTAAAATCAAAAAATCAAAAATTTAGATGGAAATTGAACTCCCACAAACTTGGGGTTAAAACCCCATTTGCCAAATTATAATAATAAAATAATAATAATAATAATAAAAATAATAAAAATAATAATAATAATAAATAATAGATAGGTAAAGATAAACCAGAAAATTGACCCGTGAACAAAAAAATAGAAAATGACCCCCTACCATGGTCAATATATAGTACAAAAAGTGTTTTTATGCACATACAACAAAAGTGAAATACTAACTTGGTTCACCAATATAAACTGTTGTTCCATACTTATTTTATTTTTATTTATTTTGTGAATTCCTTATTATGCTAATATTCCATCAAATTTATTATAAAAAAAATTACAATTACTTTGTATTTTCAAAATATATATTTTATAAAAAAAAAAAAAAAAAAACTTAGACTTTCATAAAAAATTGTAAATTTATCAGAATTTGAAATTTTTCAACCACATCATGGGATGTTATTCCCTTTATTAAAAAAAAGCTACACTAATATTTTTTAGATTTAAAAAATAGAATATCATAAAATTGACAAATTAGTTGGATAAAAATAATGTTATTCTTTAATATAAAAAAATATATAATGTATATATATATATTATATGTATGAAGAAGTTAAAAGAAACTTATGCACGAGATACTTAAGTATTTATATTTGTTAATGTTTTTTAATATATAAAAATTACAGTTTTTAAGATTTTTTTAATAAAAATAATAAAACAATCTTATCATAACCATAGTGTATGAGAAATTGAAAAGGTGTACCTTTAATAAACTATACATGGATTATATATAATATTTGTTTTAAGCGATTTTAAGCTATCAGTGAGATTTGACCAAATCAATTAAATGTAAATTCATGTGAAAATATTGATTGAAAAAAGATGAATACATCTACTGTCTATCACCTTGCTGTGCACGGATAATTATAGGATATTTATTATTTATTTTTAAATTTTTTAAATATAAATAGTTTTTATTTTTTAAAATTAATTCAAACATTCTATCAGTTACCATAGTGTATGCGGAGAAATTAAAAGGTCACTACAGTAACTAGCACGGTTTGTCTATAATTATTTGTATGAGAGATTAAATGTTGATCAGGAATTTTGACTGAATCATAAATGCAAGATTGAAAAACATTGCGATTGAAAAAGTTAATAAACTGATCAGAGGATTTGACCAAATCAATAAATGCTGAGTTTTTTTTTTTAAAATTAAAAAAAATTTAGAAAATTTAAATTGAATATTGGAGCTCCACATGGCTGGGTTAGTAAACCCCCTTTTCCTTAATCATATAGACTAGCATATCACCCGCGACTATGCCACTATGTTTTACAAATTATCTATATATGTGAATTGCGATTTTTAAATGCTTTTTTTTTAAAGTCTTCTTTTTCTTCTCTTCTTTTTATATTAATTAAAGTTTAATATTATAATAATTCATATGTGTTAACAAATTTTTAAGAATTACAATTCTTTTTTTATTATATTATATTAAAGTTTATATTTTGATAATAATCATATTTTTGGACTTTTAAGAAATTTACATTTATACTTTTTCAATCCACATTGTTTTTCCACATCTCATATGATTTGATCAAAATTCTCCTGATCAGCATTAAAAATCCTCTCATACAAATAATTATAATACAATCCGTTATATTACTGCAGTACCTTTTTCAAACTTCTCCCAACACTATGGTTAGTGAAAAATGTTAAATTATTTTTTAAAAAAAAAATTTTAAAAAAACATAATTTATATATTAAAAAAAATCTAAAACAATATAATATCTATAATTAATCCCGTGCATAGCACGGTGATAGGTTAGTACTATATATGCCACACAACGTGAAATTGTGATTTTTAAATGTCTCTTTTTTTTTAAATGTCTTCTTCTTTTTCCTTTTATTATATTAAAGTTAAATTTTGATAATAATCATAATATTATATTATTAGACTTATTCAAGAATTAAATGTCTTTTTTTTTATATGATATTAAAGTTTAACTATTCTTGATAATAATTCACTTATGTGTTGGTACTTTTCAAGAAAATTTTTTTTTAGTGCATTATTCTTAATGCATTAAAGGTGTTATTATGAGGGATTAATCATAGTGTTGGGAATTTTTCAAAAATTCATATGTATTGGATTTTCAAAGAATTTTTTTGCTTGTCTTAATGCATTTAAAGTTATTATGAGGGTAAGACTATTGGGGTTGGTGAGAAGTTAATAAGTGCTTAAGGTTTTTTTTTTTTAAATTTAAAATCAGGAAAATTTTAGATTGGGAGATTGGCTTTCACCAAGCTTGGGGTTAAAAAACCCCTTTTGCTTAATATATAGTAATATAGATTATTGGTTAGACTTTTCAAGAATTAAAGGTCTTGTTTTTTATTATTATATTATATTAGAAGTTTAATATTTGATAATAATCATATGTGTTGGAACTTTCAAAGAAGAAATTTTTTATGATTTTATTCTAATGCATTAAAGTGTTATTATGAGAGATAATAATCATGGTGGGACTTTTCAAAAGAATTCATTACGTAATTGGATTTCGACAGAATTTTTTTATGCTTGTTCTTAATGCATTAAAGTGTTGATTAATAGTTGGGTATAGACTTGAGGGTTGGGGAGAGTTTAACAAATGCTTAAGGTTTTTTCTATTTTTTTATATTTAAATAAAAAAATCAGGAATTTTAGATTGGGAGATTGGAGCTCCCACAAGGCTTGGGGTTAAAAACCCCATTTTGCTTAATATATAGTATAGATAATAATAATAATAATAATAATATAATATAATATAGATATATAGATAGATAAAACAGAAAAATTGACCTTTGCAGAAAAACAGAAAAATTGACCCCCTACATATAGGTCAGATTACAGTACATAAAAGTGGTTTTTATGCACATACTCAAAAGTGAAATATTAACTTGGGTCACTGATATTAACCGGTTGTGCAGGTGACTTTATTGGTATTTTTTTTTGTGTGTGATATGACTTTATTATGCAATATTTCTCATCAAATTATTTATGAAAAAAAGAAAAAATTACAAATTAGTTGTAGTTTTCAAAAGTATTTATATATTTACAAAAAAAAACTTATGACTTTCATAAATAATTTTTTAAAATTTTATCATGAATTTGAAATTTTTTTCAACCACATGATGATTGTTTATTTCCGCTATTAAAAAAAAACTACACTAATCTTTTTTAGGATTTAAAAAATATGAACATCATAAAATTGACATAATTATGTTGGATAAAAATGATGTTATTTCTTTAATATTAAAATATATATATAGTGTGTGAGAGAAGTTGAAAAAGGTACTTATACACGGGATAATTATAGATATTTATATTTGTTTTAGATTTTTTTTAATATATAAATTATTTTTTAAATATTTTTTATAAAAATAATTAAACAATTTTATCACTAACCATAGTGTATGGGAGAAGTTGAAAAGGGTACTGCAGTAACTATACACGAATTGTATCTATAATTATTTGTTAAAAGGGATTTTAAATACTGATCAGGTGATTTTTATCAAATCAATAAATGCAGACATGTGGAAAGACATGTGGATTGAAAAAAATTAATAAATACTAGTTTATCACCCGTGCTATGCACAGGATAATTATAGATATTTTTATTTATTTTAAATTTTTTTAATATATAATTATGTTTTTAAAGATTTTTTATAAAAATAATTCAACAATCTTATCAGTAACCATAGTGTATGGGAGAAATTAAAAAGGTTACTACAGTAACTATGCACGGGTTGTGTCTTATAGCAATCCCGGTTTTCCCCGTCATTTATTTTGTTCCAGACTTGGGTTCCGTCATGGGTTATAGCGATCCGGTTTCTCTTCCTTTGATTGTTGTATTCCGGACTTAGGTTCCGTGGATTTGGTGGTTGTATATCTTGTTGTTATCCTTTAATTCCGTGTGCTTGAGTTTTAGGATGTATTGGGTGTGTTTCGAACAGGTTGGTTGAGCTTTAGTCACATTCCTTGTTGCCCAGATTTTTGGTGGTACGTTCGAGCGGGTCCCTTTGCGCTCGAGCAGAGTTTGATGTTTGGTTGTCTGCTCGAGCGAGCCTTATTGCGCTCGAGCAGGGTTTTCACACTCTCAGCATTTCGTGCCTTTGCAAAACTTCTGCAAGTGTGTTTTTTATGCTCGAGCGGATTTCCTTACGCTCGAGCGGGTATCTTGGCGCTCGAGCGAGTAGTTCACTGTCTGTAAAAGTTCTAGAAGGGAGAAATCTACGCTCGAGCGGCCTTCCCTTTGCGCTTGAGCGGGTGTGTTTTGCAGTTGTGTCTTAGCACTCGAGCGGGAATCTTTACGCTCGAGCGGGTCTAGTTTTTGTGTCTGACGCTCGAGCGTCCTGTTGTCCGCTCGAGCGGGTCATACGTATATCAGATATCGTCTGGGTCTTTTTAGATCACTTTTCAACTTCCTCTCTCTCTCTCTTACTTTTCTGAAAAGCCATTTTTGAGAGCTTCATTCACTACTTTCTTTCTTCTCTCTTAGGATTGATCTAGTATGAGTGGCTTTCTACCCTTGGGCCTTTGTAAAAAGTGTGTTGATCGTTGAGGGCTGCATTTTGATCCGAGAATTTTGAGATTTGGAGCATTTTCGAGTTCTTCATCATTTTCTTTGGGTTTCATCTCTTGAGGTAAGGATTCCTACTCATCTTTATGATCTTTAACCTAAATGTAGAGCTTTTGTATAAATGGTTTGATTTGGGAAGTTAGGATTTGTAATGTATTATATTGAAAAGAAGGGGTTTTGTCTTTTGACTCATATATACATATTTGGGGTCTTAAAAAGATATTATTGATGTTGTTGGTAATATTTGGACCTTTGGGTCAATATTGAGTTTAAAGGGGAAAATGCCATATTTGGGTGTATTTGGGTCATTAGTGTAATTAATGACATTTGTTACGAAATTGAGTTGGAGATAATGAAATTTGATCATTAAAAGATAGAATGGTGGAGTTGGATTTATAAATCGCTCATTTTTGAAAATGTCAATTTATATCTGTTAAGGCATTTATTATCTGTTTAGAAATAACTGTTTCGGGCTATCGGTGGAGGATAGTCTTGATTGTTGTAGACATTGCATGATGATTAGGTGAATTGAAACTAATCAAGTTGTGTATTTGAATACATGGGTGTCGAATCCTGCGGATGAAATTTCCGTAAAATGGCCATTTGAATGTAATTATACATGGGTACCGAATCCTGCGGACACAATTTCCATAAAATGGCAATCCGAATATATCTACACATGGGTGCCGAGTCCCGCGGATGAAATATCCGTAAAATGACCATAAGAGAATGAAAATACATGGATGCTGAATCCTGCGGACGTAATTTCCGTAAAATGGCAAGTTGCAGTATTGTTGGCATGAGATGTAGTCTCATTTCAGTTATTTGGCCAGGTTCTGAACCATGTTTATAAGTCGAGTTTTGTTGAGTTGAACATTTATCAAGTGCGAATGTTTTAGTTATTGCTCATATTATGTTTAGCATATCTCTACTGGGCGTTGGCTCACCCTATATGGGACATTATTTTCAGGTACAAGTAGCATGCCACCTCCAAGGACGTAGCTTGAGAGGCTTAGTGGCTGGGACATCTTTTGTGATTACATTTTTGTATTACATGTATATCAAGCCAAGGGCTTCCTTTGTGTAGAGTTAGTACTCTCATTTTTGTAACCAAGTGTTGACTTGGAAAGTTGTAAGCCTATAGGGCATTTACTTTTATTGTCAACATATAATACATTTTGTAAGAATACTTTGATGGTTATAATATGAGAACTCTTTTACTTATCTTGAATGTATGCTATGATGGGTTTATTTTTTAGGGCGTTACAATTATTATTATTATTATTATTATTCATATTATATTAATTGATTATTTATTCATAATTATATATATTATTTAATGAACACAAAGTGGGAATTTTTATATCCCAAGCTTGTGGGAGCTCCAATCTCCCAATCTAATTTCCTGATTTTTTGATCAAAAAAAAAAAAAATCTTAACATTTATTAACTTCTCCCAACTTCTCAAGTTTCCCTCAAATAACAGCTTTAATGCTTTAAGAACAAGCATAAAAACTTCTTTGCAATCCAACACATATGATTCCTTGAAAAGTTCCACACACTATGATTTTATCCCTCATAATAACACTTTAATAATTAAGAACAAGCATAAAAAAAAAATTTTCAAAAGTTCAACGAGTATAATTTATTACAAATATTAATTTTAATATAAAATAAATAAAAAAGCAGACATTTAATTCTCTTGAAAAGTCAACACATAGATTATATGATCAAATATAAAACTTAATATAAATAAAAAAGAATAAAAGAAGACATTTACAAAAAAAACATTTAAAAAAACAATTCACCAATATAGATAATTGTAACACTAATCCGTGATTAGTACGAGGTGATATAGCTAGTCTAATATTATAAGGAAAATGGGTTTTTTAAACTCCAAGCCTTATACTCTAGATCTCCCAATCTCTATCTTCTAAATTTTTTATTTAAAAAAAAATAATCAACATTTATTGATTTGGTCAAAATCTCCTTATCAGCATTTATCAACTTTTTCCAATCCACATGTCTCTTTCCACATGCTTACATTTATTGATCTTGGGTCAAAATCTATAATCAACCTTTAAATTCCCTCATAGATAATTATAGACTCAACCTCGTGCAGTTACTGTTAGCAACCTTTTTAATGTTCCTCATACTACTATGGTTACTGATAAGATTGTTGAATTTTTTTATAAAAAATCTTGTTAAAAACATAATTTATTATATTAAAAAAATTTAAAATAAATTAATATCTTAAATTATCCCGTGCCATAGCACGGGTGATACACTAAATTTTATTAATATTTTTTCATCCTGCATAGTCTTTTCATAATGCTGAACATTTCTTATCATTACTTGTTTTTTTTTTTGTTTTTACGTTTT
>NW_021034908.1:0-11867 GCF_004153795.1 Camellia sinensis
TTTACTGATACGCCTGTTTCATCTACTGCATCCATCATCACATAGTGCATAAGCACCAGCTTACACTCTCACATGCGGCACGTCATGAGTCTAATGGAATGCGCTCGTTTTATAGCCTCTGATGAGCGGATTTTGGATTGATCATTAGAATCAGATCAGCATATAAAATTGCTACTTTCATGGCAAAACGATAGTAAGATCGTGAAAAACTTATTCAATTACGATAAATGTATTGTTAACCAATCTTAAAAATCCTTAAAGAAATAGATAAATTTTATACAATGCAATTTTTTATATTACAAATACAATAGAGATATTTTGGAAGAATTATAGTAAAAATTATCATACAGGGAATAACATATAATACATATATAAGAAATTAAATGACTTAAGAATAAAAATATTGGTAAGATCGGGATCATAGTAGAATCTAGATGTGGTACCCCGATTCTACAATGTTTTATGACTAAGATCGCCAGTCACTTTAAAGATATCCTATGAACTTTAGAATCCTAGTGCGTATCCAGATGTTGACCAAGTAAGATCGTAGTAGAAAGTAGACTATGATCCAGATCAGGATTTTGATAACCATGCAAGTATTAGATATGTGGCTAGTAGAAAAGGGCATAGTCCACAAAGATTAAAGAGGAGAGAAGAGAGACGAGAGAGAGAGAGAGAGATGATGATTTGATGTGGTGTGACAACGATGACCGAATGATTATGATTATGTTTAGTAGATGACGACGACGGCATGATATAACAAATTAAACCAAAAGCAAACAAGGAATTTGATATAATCAAAAAGTTAAAAAAAAAACTTTCAAAGCAAAAAAAAAAAACATGAAGAAACAAGAAAAGTAAGAAAATGGGTGATCTAACAATAGATTTGCCTAAAAATTCAATACTCGTATATGCAACCAAGCTGAGGCGTAGATGGAGATCTAGAGGATGAGGGAAGGATGAAAACTTAAAATGCAATGTAATATAATTCAGGAAGATGATGTTTTGGATATTTAAAAATAAGGGTAAATTACATCTGACATTAGATTTTATGATTAAATAACACTATCACCCCTTTTATTTATTTGAAATTACACATAAACCCCACTGTTTGTTAAATCATCCAATACCGTGATAAAAAGTTGATCAACAATGAATTACCAGCTTACTTTTTATTTATGAAATTTATGATTTTTGTTCAATGATTAATAAATTCAAAAAAAATCTTACAAACAAGAGCTTTTTGTTCTTTTTTCCTTGTTATTTTTCTTTTAAGCTTTATGCTAAGGCTATAGCTGAAGGCGAAGTTGCTATCAGTTCTTTATAATTAATCATGCAGACACTGTTTTCTCGTAAAATTATTTCTTACTGTGTGTTGCGGTTTTAATAAATTTTAATGAAACTAGGTTTGAATATTCCTAGGAGAATGAAAGAAATTTGTCTATTATATGTTGAATATTTGGATTTAATAAGAATTGTATTAATTAGAAATTAATATTTCCTTTAATTTAGCAGACTAAGTGTTTTGGCATTTAAGTAAATTTTAAAATGGATTATGATGTTAGCTTAATTGTTAGAATTTTATCTATAGGAACTATGTGTTGTGCTCCAAAACTATTAGTGTACCGGTTTACTGGGATACTACACAGACGCGTACTGTGTACAGTACATGCAATTTTTAGGTAGTATAACAATACTTGTCTGGTACTCCGAAATTACTCTTAAGGAGTACAGCTTGAGTGTATGTGCCAAATCTTAAAAATTGGTGCGAGACATGACGGCTTACGTACTTTTATGGATTACTTTAGGCTAAATGTTTTTTTTTTATTTTTATAGATACTTTTGGGTAATTGTACCTAGTGTGTTTTCTTTTTTATGAGGTCCTTTGGATGATCTTTCGCTAAGAAACGCATAATTGGACACGGAAACGTGACACGACACGAGATACGACACGGACAAGGACCGACACTCGTTAATTTAAAATATGCTAGGACAGTACACGGTGGAGGACACGACATGAATATTATTAATTTTATATATTTATTATATGTTATATATATATATTGAATATGATATTCATATAAGATTAATAACAAATTGCATATGAGCATAATTCATTATAACATTGTAATATGAGTTTTATTTATTATTGTATCTTGTAATTATTTTGTATTCAACTTATAATAGTTTTACGATGTTACTAATCTTAGAACGTGTGTTTATGATTGACATGTATCCTTAGTGTCAAAGATTTACCAATGTCTTTTAACATAGGACGTCTTTCGAAGAGTGTCGGAACACGTGTCCTGAGAGTGTCAAAGAGTGTCGGTGGTCCGACACGTACGCCGACAGGTACGTCACCTTCCTAGAAGGTCCGTGCTTCCTTAGCCTTTCAGATGGGTATAACCTTTTATTTTTTTTTTTTTTGTGATAAGCTTCAAAATTATAACTATTAAATATCAACCATATGAAAATATAAACATACTTATATCTATTGCTTATCATATATTAATTTATATTATATATATGCTACTGCTAAATTATAAAATTAAAAAACATTTTATAACATAATACACAGACCGTTCTTGTACCCCTACTATCTCTGTTTTTTCTCTCCGTAATTGGCAATTACCTATGATGTACTCGTCCACCTGCGTTGACCCGTACCCTATTGCTTCTAGGCATTTTTGTTGTTTGGGTCTATAAGGGAGTGATAACGTGATGGTTCTATCAATGGTGGCCTATATGTTTTGAGTTGCTTATGTCTTGAGGGGTATATGGGATTCCACTATGGACGGAATAATAATAGATATTTTTGAAAAAAAAATAAAATTTCAGTAAAATTTAACATTTTCGGTTAGTTCACACAACTAGTTGTCTGGCAGATGGGGTGAAATTGATTACTCATTCATCCATATTATTTTTCAACACATTGTTTCGGACCGCGTTTTGAAACAATGACTGGAGCATGATCCATAGAATTACAATCCAATGTGATAAATAACAACATAATATTCATAATACTTTCTGGATCAAAGATTAAATCATATGTATTATCAAACAGTATTAAATCAGTTAAAAATACAATGTACCACTTATAATCAAGTTAAAGTGATGTATTAAGGTATTAGAATATTACCGGATTTTTCTCAACTTGGAGTTTCTCAAATCCAGAATATCTGTTCTGCCATTTTTTCTGTTACTCTCTCTACTACTATTCTCCTCTCGATGTGAACAACACACAGTTCAAAATCGATGACAAGAGATTGATACACAATCGTATCAGTGTATGTTTTATGTTGTATGTATGTAAAAATAGTACTACTCATTGTGAGTGTGTATAATGATCAAGAGATGAAGTACAACCGTCGGCTGGAGACGATTTCTTTGATCTGGGTGGTTCATTAGGCTATTTCAGTTGATTTGCAACAAAAAGTGATAGAAAGTTGATATAGGCAGACATTCTACAGCTGATGCCTTAAGTAAAGGCTATGCTAAACGCTGGGTCTCTTTATGCACCGAACTATATTGATTCACTGCTGTGATCCCCAGGGGCAGACCAAAACGTGACCTTCCCGAAACAAGCTGGCCAAAGGCCAGTAGTAGGGAAGAACCCCTCAGGGGGTGATGGGGACGATGCTCAGTGCAGGCTTTGAAAGGTTAATAGCAAATTACTCACTGCATTTTAATTGTAGGTCTGCGAACGAGTCCAGATTTCCCCTCCTCCTTGAGCCCCCTCCTTCATTCCCTCCTTGCGGGGGCTTTCGGGTCCACTTTGAGGCCCCATTTGATAATCCGAACCGTTCATATTTTTAGATTTATTCAGTATATTATACCTTAAAAAATCAAAGTTGATTCGGATATCAGAAGTATGCGTTCAGAAAATTGGGACTACAAACTATTTTTTAATAAACAATTTTCCGACACATACTTTATGATATTCGACAACTTGATTTTTTACAGGTATAATATACTGAATAAATCTAAAATATGAACGGTTCAGATTATCAAAAACTGGGCCTCAAAGTGGACCCGAAGGCCCTTGCAAGGAGGAAATGAAGGAGGGGCTCAAGGGGAGGATCCCAATTCCTGAGAACTCTATAGAGTGGCCCCTGCCATCTAAAGCGATTTGTGGATTCGCATGGACATGGCTGTGGAGTGTTAGATTAATCACAATCCTACCTAGCTCAAATTTTGTGGTTCAAAAGTGGTTCAAATTGCCAAAACGACGTCGTTTTGAGTACAGAACATTTGAGCCACTTTTGAGTCACAAAATTTGAGTTACCAGACATTTTCCTAGATTAATATATTTTTTAATTTTTGTGAAAAAATATGAAATATGAATTAGATTTGAAATGATGTGATAGAAAAGTGATGTAATTTAAATAAGATGATTGTAATTTAAATAGGATAATTTGCTAAAATAATATTTTAGCACATGTCAAACAAATACTTAATATTCTTTTTATTATTTATAAAAAGATGTGAAAAAAATTAATACAAATTTAAGTGTTAAATTGAAAACAAATTATTTTATAGGTATAACATCAAATAATTTAAAAATTATTATTTTTTAATTTTTATATTGTGATGGTAATGGTAGTGATAGTAATAGTAGAGATAATGGTGGTGGTAATGGTAATGGTAGCATTAGCGGTAGTGGTAGTTGTAGTGATGGTGATAATGATAGCAGTGATGGTAATGGTGATAGTGGTGGTAATAAGTTTATAAAGTGTACATCAATACCAATATTTACTATTTATAAATTCAGTTAGAATTAAATTTAAAGAGGTACTTAAATTTTTAATTGATGTCGATTGTAATTATTAAACAAACTTAATTGATTATCACTTAATATGTTAAGCTTTAAGTGGTAAATCAAATTATCAAACACTCCCAAGTTAGTGTTTGATAAAATTGAATGCTGGATTTTTTTAATTGAAAAACTATTTAATAAAACTTTAATTGTTGAATTAAATAAGTTATTTGATATGTATAATATGAAATTTAAAATTTAAAATTTTTAAATTATATTTTTTAAATTTTATATTATAGTGGTGGTAGTGGCGGATGAGGAGGTGGCGTTAGTTATGACGCTAATGTTAGTGGTGGTGGAGAGATATGGATAGTGGTTGCGGTGAAAGAATGGTGATGTCGTGGAGATAAAAAAACAATTGGCGATGACAGTATAATGATTGTGGCTGTTGTAGTGATGGTTCTGACAATGGTTATAGAAGTGAAGGGTTGTTGTAGTTGTTGTAGTGGTAGTAATTAATAGCAATGGTGACTAGACATGATCAAGGGCCGGGTTTGGGGTGAGTTTATAAAAATTCGTCCTCGTCCTGTATCATATCGAGGGCGGGAAAAATCGGGAGGTGAGACAGGTTAATTTTTTACGTTAAAAAATGAAAATATTAATAAAAATTTACAGATAATATATATATTATGAATAATAATTTATACTTAATGAAAATTATATTATATAAGATATAAAATAAATGAATAAAAATTAATATTAAGTATAATATTTTACTATTTTAACTTTATTATAATGAAAAATAAATAAATTATATATATTATATACATATAAATATATTTAATAGTAAATATAATTGGGACGGGTTTTATTATTTTAACATTATTATAATGAAAAATAAATAAATTATATATTATATACATATAAATATATTTGATAAATATAATTAGGATAGGGTTTAGGTGAAATGGGGCAGGGGAAGCAAAATTCATCCCCACCCCATTTCTTATTTGGGGTGGGGAAAATTTGTGAGGGTCAAGCCAGGAGATACGGGATGCAGAGCAAAGCTGAAGAAAATGGCTATTTTTTATGGTGACTGTGGTGCTGGTGTGGTGGTGGTAATAAAATTATGGTGGTGATTATGACAACAATGGCAATAGTAACGAAGGTGGTAGTATTAATAGTGGTAGTAGCAATAGCGATGGCAATAGCAATGGTGATGGTGGTGGTGGCAGATGGTTGTGGTGTTAACAGTGGCATAATGATGGCGGATGTGGTAATAACTATAACTGTAGCAGAGACGGTGGTGGTAGTGGTAGCAATAGCATGATGGTAGTGGTTGTTTTGGTGGTAATAGCAGTAGCAGTAACGGTAAAGGTAGCGACAACAGTGGTAAATTTATAATAATGTATATTGATGCCTATGTTTAGTATTTATAAATTTAATCAGAATTAAGTAAGTTTTATATGACTTTAAATGTTCTTAACTTTTAGCTTACATTTTAAGAATCATTTAAATTTTTAAGTGATATCAATTATGATTATCAAACAAGCTTGTTAGTACCATAAATCTGCAATTTTTATTATTATTTATTATTTATATAATTGCAGGACACGTGGCATCCTCTTATTCATTTGGAAGTTAAAAGAAGTTATAGAGATAATGGAGAATATGAAGGACAATGTGGATGAATGGGAGGACAAAGTGGATGAGTGGAAGGACACATGGCAAGACAAGAATGAAGATGGAAGAAATGGGTAGTTACTAAGTAGTTATTGCTGTATTTTTTCTTCTATAAATAGCCATTAATGGCTACATTGTAAAGGATCCAGAACTTAAATCAAAGACACTTGATTTCAATATTTCTTGTCATTTTCCTTATCTTAGGAGTAGTTTAACATAGATTTATATTTCAAAGCATTTATTTTCGGCATTTCCATTTCGATGCATTTTATGCACTTCCTTTTCGAAGCATAGGAGTAGAGGTAAGTAATTATTACTTTGATTGTTCACTCAATCGTCTTTCTCCGTCTCCCTCATTCTTCTTTTAATTTTTCTTTTCGCTACACTTGGCAATTTTGAAGTCCTCTTCGTTGAGGCAAAAGAACCGTCAACGCAATCGCTTGATAATTGGCTTGAATTTAATCTGTAAGGATTTTTCAATCCTTACTGGCACACTCGCATTTATGATATTTTCCTTCGTAGGAAAAATAAGCCAACAAAGCTATAGTAATATTTTCATTTATAGTGATTGGTCCATGTAATATTTTTGTTTAAATTTTTAAGTATATCAATTTGTTCCATGCAATATTTTTATTTATGGTGATTGCTGAATTAGTTTTGAGCTATGGTAACTCGCAATGACAAGTTAGACAATTTTTTATTAATTTTTTCTCTCATTATTTTTATTTTTTTTTTTTATTTTTTTTGGTGGGGTCTTCCTAACCACTTTTAAGAAAATTGTTACGTAATGTGATTGTCAACATAGCACTCTTTACAAATTAAGAATTCCAAAACATCATTTGGAATTACAAATTAAGAATTCCAAAGCCACTGCCATTTTTTATAAGTCAATATTATTTAACAATAAAGTTTTCACTAACATTTTTCATGATCATTAGAAAATAGGAATTATAATTCAATGATACTTTCGGTAAATAATTACAGGATTTATAATAAAAAATGGAATAAATATTTTCCCTAAAACATATGACTGTTGAAAATATATAATCGTTGAATGTATATATTACATAAACATTGTAACATTTGAACAAAAATGGAATAAAATTGTTCACATTATTTGGTTTTAGAAAATTGAGCTCACTTTTCAAAAAATTGAGTTTTTTATTGTGAAACCCTGTATTTTTATATAAAAAAATAATTATATATATATATATATATTTAATTTTCTTAAATAATTATTCACAATATTTTGAATTTAATAGTCTGTATATTTTTATACTGAAAATTTATTCAAAATAAAATAAAATATTTTTGACTTTATATTATTACTCAATATTAATTTTTGAACCGTATGATATTTTTATTATATTTTTCTCTATATTTTTTTGTAATCAAATTACACTGGAACCTAATATTTTTTGTACTAAAACCCAATAAAAAACCATGGGTTTGCTCCTCAGGTTTTCTCGCTTTCCACCTTCAACGTGTGATCATCTTATGTATCAGAAGACAACGTGGTGAACATGCTGACCAGGTGTTCAATTTCTTTTTTTTTTTTTATTTCTTTTCATTTTCTTTTATCTTCTTTTACTCTTTCTCATTTTGCTTCTCTTCCAATTGCATAGCTCTCTCTCTATCCATTTCATCTCTCTCTCCCTCCACCTCTCATTCTCAAAACTCTCTTTCTCCTTCTTTATCTATGTTTTTCCTCCTTCCTCAACCTCCATAGCCACGGCCTTAACCCACACTATCACCAACCTGCGACCTTCTCCACCACCGGCACACCGTCGGACCGCCACCACCACCATCACCTATTTCCATTATCATCTAGAACCACCATTCACAAAGTGTTGTAGGTAAAGAAAGAGAAGAAGAAGGAAGATGGAGGAGAAAGAAACAAAGTTAGAGAAGTTTATTTTGAATTTCAAAAGTTGGTTTTCGGCTTACTTTCGGCATGCCAAAACCCTTCATTCCGGAAAGAAGTGAGAAAAATAGGTTATGTAAGATGAAATATGAAGTAAGTTGAAGAGATTGGCGAAAGAATGAAGTAAAACCGTTAAGAATTAAGAAAGTTATGGAGTCCGAAAGATGGTTCGAAAAAAATGTCCGAGACGGAAGGAAAATAATCTTATTTTTCGTCAAATTTTGGAGATCCGATGGCATGCAAAAAGAGATGGAACGAGGCGTGTGAGTAGTGAACCAAAAACTAGGCCGTGAGATGAATCCAATGACAGAAAAATAAGATAAAACGAAGTTACGATAAAGAAGATACAAGTATTTGAACTGGTGACATTGAAACTAAATTTCTGGGTCTTTCTGTCGTGCATGAAGATGAACTAAATTTTATCCAGCGTTTCTCGGCTCATGGTGCTATCGTGCATCCTAGTACATTCAGGTTAATCGAGTGGTCCTATGACTTTGGGGATGACCACCCTTAGGTTTTTCAACGTGCAGAATCCATTTTTGGGGTTAGATCTTGCAAACTCTGAGTCTAAGATGATGATCAATAATTAAAAGTTCTAAGAGAATCCAATGGAAGATCAACGGTGAGATCGCGTCCGATTGATGTGAAATTTCAGCAAGACGATCATCGAGCCAGGATAGTCATATTTGACGATCAGAATCATAAATCAAATTCGGACGATAAATCGTTAGCAACTTAATATAGTAAGAAAACTCTCATAACCCTCTCATTCTTTTTAATTTGTTAAATTTTTAGATTGAATAAAGCTTCCGACCCCCAGTGGGGGTGCTGGGGGTCGACTGTGATTGGCCAGCAAAACTTGTTTTTTTTTTTTTTTTTCAGCCACCCCCAGGCCGACACGTGGCACTGGGGGTCTGAATCAAAGTTCTTTTAGATTTGTGTTCATATGTTAAAATAGCTAAAAATTTAGATAAAATTTTGTTTATAGTTGTATGTAAATTTGTGATTTGTATGTTAAATATTTGAAGGTTATTTTTTTATTAGTAGCCTTAAAATCATGATATAATCTTGCAATTAGACTTGCATGTGTAGTTTGTGCCATTAAAAAGAGGATTAAAGATTTTATTTGGTTTGATTATATAACCCTTCAATCTGCCAGAAACTTGTACGCATTTTTAGACAATTTTATGTTCAAAATTTTGAGATGATTTCCTCTACAAAGTTGTTGAGAATGATGTCTAGTTCATCCAGAAATTTTTGCAACAATTATTAAGCTTTGTACGAATTTATACAAAATTTTAATTAAATCTGAAACTGTAAGACTGATTTTACTTATGTTTGAAAATTTATAAAAAAAAAATTATGTTAAGCCAAATTTGGTAATTTCTAACTAAAATATGAAATTTGAGTAGTTTAGTTTCATAATAAATTTTTAGATTATAAAATTGATTTATGAATTTAAGTATGAAATTAATATAAGAAAATGTGATAAATCTGTGTCATAAAATTTATGGGAATTTTACATAATTATTTATAACTTATTTTTTGGAAAACTCTTTCTGAAAAATGACCCAAACATATTTATTAAAAATTCTGTACATTTTCACGAATTTTAGAACTGTATAAATTATTTATTTATAATTTTTATTACCTAAGGTATAACCTGAAAATTTCTAGACAGGTTTAAGATCATCACTTCAATTATTTATTTGGATAAAAATCAGTTATTGTGTTGGTCTAATTCATCAAATATTGTAAATTAGTAATCCATGTATGGGTGTATTGTGGTTTATTTAATATATATTGCGGTAGTCTAATCTTGTAAATTAAAAATCCATGCATGTGTGTGACTATGGTTTATTTTCTTTGTATCTAAATTATTATTTCATACCATGGTTTAAATAAATTGTTTATTTAAATTCTGTACATTTATTTATTTTTGTGTGACATGTGTAATATTTTATGTTGAAAATTTTAATGAGTTAGTATAACACTATTTGTGATTAAAAATTGGAATTATTTGTGATTAATATCAAAATTAACTGAAATGATTAACGACATACACAAAGTTAACAACTGACGGTTAATACCAGTTGTTTCAGGGTAAGTCTTGGTTTTAAAGAGTATACGAAATTAAGGGTTGACGGTCAATACCGGTTGTTCAGGGTGAGCCTTGATTTTGAGAATTCTCACGTAAATTGCGTTGCGAAACTCTATGATGGCACGGGACTTATTTGAACCATTTTCGGTATTCGGTTTTGGAATAAGGGTGGATGTGCCGATGGCACACAGGGAGGTTACGTACCCCTGGCAGACCGTTTCCTTGGGGTAGGCCACGGATGCCACTACTTGGGTATATAACTCCGGACGTGGGCATCCCTGGTAGTTACGGTTGGTAACACTTAAATATTTGACCAAGGAAGGGTTTCAAATTAACCGTTGCCATGTTTAGTGGTTGGTAAGTTAAATCTCTTTGGTGAGATTTCGAGTGTCACCTAATTTATTAAAATTATTGAAATTATTTTAATGGTTGTAATTTATATTTATAATCATATTGTTATCTCATGCTTATAATCTCATTATTTTTCTCTTAAAAGGAATGGTAGGTTGGTTATATTTTCTTACTGTGTTGCAAAACTCATGGCATATATTTTTGTTGCCCTGGCGTTTTATGCCAGGTTTTGGCGAGGAAATAATTGAAGCTGAAATGGAGTTGACGCTAACGTAGAGCCTTGGCTGACTTGAAATCATAACTAAAGTCGAATAACTTTATTATCTTATATATTAGCTATTAAGGACCTTATAATTTCATTTGATGTTGTATTTGGATAATTTTAAGTTTGTATTTAATATTATTTGAACCTTTGGTTATGTACAAGAGTTGGAATGTCAACCTTTTAGTTTATTAAGTCTTTTTATTTATTTAATTTCCCTTGATGTTCCAAAAATTTGGGACGTCACATTTATTTTTCATATTTTTTTGTTTTCAATAAAAATTTTAATTTTTTTTTTTAATTTTTTAGATACACCTAACCTAGATACACTTAAAAAGTATAATATTTATGAAAAAAATTCATCAAATACAAAAATTACAAAAATTAAGTACATTTTCTTTTTTTTGAGTATTTATCAATTTTTAAAAAATATTTTTTTCACAAATATTTTTCTTTTTAAGTGCATCTAAGGTATGTGCATTTAGAAAGTACAAAATTTACTTAAAATATTAAAAAAAATTCACTAAAAAAAATACGATAAATAAAAAACTCAATTTTTAAAAAATCAATCAAAGCCAATCAAGATGATTACTTTTTTAAAATAATTAAAATTGAGATTTTGTCTTACAATGATCTATGGGCCTTTAATTATTATTTACAAGAGTTGCAAGTAGAGATTTACAAGATTGGCTACTAATTGCGCTCCATTTATGATGGGTTTGGTATTTTTGTTTTTGTTTTTGTTTTTGTTTTTGTTTGTTTGTTTGTTTTTTTTTTTTTTTTTTTTTTG
>NW_021034920.1:0-11910 GCF_004153795.1 Camellia sinensis
ATTATATTGACACCCCTCTGAGGTTTATGTTTATTACAGTTTTCCTCTTACCTTTTAGAAATTACATCCCCCTCTCTGAGGTTTAAAGTTTTATTATAGATTGCTCTATCAGTTAGTTAACTGTTAAGTCAACTAATAGATTTTGCTGATATCAGCAGTTTAATTTTTTTAAATACCAATTTTGCCCTCACTAGGTAAATTACATTGACACCCCTTAAGATTTGCAACTAATACAATTTCCCCCCTCACATTTTAGAAATTACAATCTCCTTCCCAATGTTTAAAGTAGCATTACTAATTGCCCCATCGATTAATTGACTGTTAAGTCAACACACAATATTTGCTTAGGTCAGCAATAATTCTTTTTAAAATACAATATTTACCCTTGATCTTTTATCCATCATTTTCTTTTTTATTCCTTTTATTCTTTTCACACCACTTTGTATTTAGGAGTGTTAAAATGGCCCGCGGCCCGTGGAGGGCCCGAAGCCCATTTGAGACCCAGGGTGGGCCTGGCCCATTTAGGCTTGAGCCCAACCCAAGACCTTGGGCCTGGCCCTGGACCATTATTTTGAAGCCGGACCCATCGACCCACTCAAGGCCCCGACCTGCCCCCGCTTGCCATAGGCCCAATGTCTTTTTTAGTATAAAATAATAAAATTTTGGTAGAAAAAATAAAAAAATAAAAAAAAAATTTGTTCAAACCCACCCAAGCTCGCCCCAAGCCTAGGCCCTGGCCCACCGGCCCAGCCCGAGGCCCAAAGACCCCCTGAGCCTGGGCTTGGGCCTAATTTTCTGACCCATGGACTAGCTCAGCCCTAATTTTGGTGGAAGCTCGTGAGGCCCGACATAGGCCGGGCCGGCCCGGGCCAAATTTACACCCCTATCTTTATTACATAAACCAACCACAACCTTACAATGCTTTTAATTACACTGCTTTAACAATACCAACTATTTAATAGTCCCTAAAAAGAAAGAAAACTCTAAAATATTGCAGCCCACCCAACATTGACTTGACATGCATTCAAAAATAAAAAAATTCTATAGTTCCATAAATGGAATCAAAAAATAAAGAATATCAAATCATGTCACCGCGACCACCACCACCATCACTATCATTCCACCGCCGCTATCACTACTATGCTACCACCACCATCACCTCCATCACTGCTGTCACGACCCGCTCCCCGTACCCAAAGGTTAAGCATCGTGATGGTCAGTAACTGACGTTACCTCCGACCAATTCTTAAACAAATTAATAAACGCGAGCGGAAATAATATTTAAGTGAGGGTACCAAAATAATTATCAAAACTTCTATTTTTATAACAAAATTTATTGACCAAAAAGGTCGATATTTACATATAAGAATACCATAAAAATGCTGTGTGTGTCTATTCTGCCGTCCCGCATCTAAGACTCTTCTGAATTGTATTGTTTCCTGAAAATTGGTAAATAGCTACAAGCACATGGCAGAGTGAGAAATATTATACTAAAAGCATAAGGGCATAAAATTCACCATGGATAATTATTGGCTAAACAGAACTTGATATTAAAATACAGAATATATCATACGAAAATCATTTGACATATAATACAGAAATCAACAAAATAATCATAACCACGGTACAAAACGGAATAGAACAGATGTATGGACTCAAGAGGTGGCTCGTATGAACTCTAGAGGTGGCTCCAATCATAGGGTGGTACTTAACTCCGTACAGTACTTTGCTCCATATTAGAAATCATAACTATGGTACAGAACAGAACAGATGTATGGACTCAAGAGGTGGCTCGTACGAACTCTAGAGGTGGCTCCCATAATAGTGTAGCACTTAGCTCCGTACAACACTTTGCTTCACGCTAGAAATCAGAGTGTTAATGGATCCATGACAGACAAAGGGTCACAAAGTAACTAATCAGAGGGTCAATGGTTATTTAAGTCCCTCAAGGCATGGGACCTCCGTGGTGGTACTTACAAATAATTACTCAAAACACATTTTAATAAATAATTATATTCATGGATTTTCCTTAATACATAAAATAAGGTTCATAAAATAAATAACATAACTAAAACAAAATTTACGTAAACTAAATTATGGTAATTCAAAACATACGTAAAATATATTATGGTGACTCAAGGTATAATATAACTCACCTTAAGATTAATTCCAACCTTTACCTTGCGTTCACTGTGACCTATTAAATACTCCAAACTAAACTTAAAGTTTTATATATAAAGAAAACACTAAAGAGGAAAGAGAGAGAGAGGATAAGAGAGCTTGGAAGTGGTGAGATGAATTAATTGATGATCATCTGTATATATAGGCGACAAAGTGTGGGGCGCAAGACACTTGCGGGGCACGCATCCTTTTTTTAACAGAAAATGGTGTATTTTAGTATATTTTGGTCCAAGAAAAATATAGAGAAAAATATAATAAAAATACCATAATACTCAGAAAATAATATCGAATAATAATATAAAGTTAAAATTATTTTTTTGAAATCATTTATAATTAAATAATACTAATATAAAATTTAAAGGACTATTTAAATTTTTGAGTTATTACAACCGCTACTACCACTATCACCGCTACTACCACCACCACCGCTACTACAATCACTTTCATCACTATTGTCATTATTTCCATAAACACCACGATCATTTTACTATTACTACCATTGCTACCTCCATCACCACTATGCCATCGCTGCTTAGAGATGGCAATTTGAAACCGACCCGACGGGGACCCGACCCCCCGACCCCGATTAGAGCAGTTTTTTCCCAAAAAATATCTCCAACGGGCCGGGGATGGTACTAAAAAATAAATCCCCGATGATTTTCGGGCCGGGGACGGTGATATGTTTTTCACCCCCGGCCCGTCCCCGGCCCCGGCCCCGACCCCGTCCACGTCCCCATCCCCGTTAACCTCCCGAATTAAAGTTGCTATTTATACCCCTTAATATATATTATATGTTCTGTTCTATCTCTCTCTCTCTTACTCTCTCTCTTCCCTCTACTCTCTCTCACTCTCGCACCTCTCATCTCCTCTCCTCTATCTCACTCTCGCACCTCTCCTCTCCGGCTCCTCAGCGCAGAGTCGTTGTCCACCTCGACCGCCGCTTCACCTCTGTCGTTCGCTCCAGAGATCTCAGATCGCTGCCCTGCCCTCAGTCGCTGTGCACCTCCACCTCCACCTCCGTCACTGCCGTCAATTACACAGAGATCTCATATCTCCGCCGATCTCCTCCGTCGTCGCCGCCGATCAGCCAATCTCCGCCGATCTCCATCGTCCCCTTTCTCTCTCTCTTTCTCTCTCTGTATGCATGTATGGGTATGTCTGTGTGTATGTATAATGTATGTATGTGTCTTTCTGTGAATGTATACATGTAAGTATGTGTGTGTGTGTGTGTGTGTGTGTGTGTGTGTGTCTCTATGTATGATTTTTTGAGGATGTTGTTGTTGATGTTGAAAGTTGTTGTTGATGGTGTTGAATGTTGAAACAGAGTTGGATCGGGGAATATTCGGGGTCGGGGAAACCCGATCCCCGTTGGGGACGGGGATGGGGACCGTGATAGGTTCCCCGTCGGGGATCGGGGCTGGGGACGGGGAAATTTTGGCCATCGAGGATCGAGGACGGGGAGGGTGATCCCCGGCCTCGCCCTGCCCCGTTGCCATTCTTATCGCCACCGCCACCACTATCACTACCACTACTACTACCACTACCACAACCATCATAATATAAAAATTAAAATGTACAATTTAAAAATAATAAATTTCAAATTTGATCTAATACATATCAAACAGCTTATTTTTAATTTGGCATTTAAATTCTTATCAAACAGTTTTTAGTTTAACGAATTAAGCATTTAGTTTCCAATACTTAATTTTCAGTCTTTAGTTTTCAACTTTTAACTTTATGAAACACCACTTAGGTGTTGTGAGCCCATACTTTAAATAAATCTAGACCACTAATATTAAATTTGGCATATTTTCTTTCTTTTTTTTTTTTTTTTTTTTTTTTTTTTTTTTTTTTGTTTTTTGGGTTTAAAAATAAAAAGAAGTATGGGTATATGCAAAAGGTGGGGGATGATGGGGTAAAAATAAAATAAAATAAAATAAAATGATGACCAAAGAAAAACACAGCTGTAAACAACACGAAGGGCATTGGGTAGTGGGATTGTTGTTGGAGACAACTTCTTTGTATACTATCTGTCATGTTTCACCACCAAGCATGCACCTCTCTTGTATGTATTCGAGACTAGGAGAGTTCTGCAGCCAGCATTTTGGCCAAATAAAATATCTGTATCCAATCTGTCACCCACCATTCTTGACTTAGTGCGATTAAGGGCAAAGGGGCTTGGTGTTGGGCACACCTGGAACCCATCAAGGACTGCTTCAGAGCATCTCAAGATTTGGGTGCTTTAGCTATGTTGGAAGACAGTGTGAAGAAGCTGAAAAGTCCAAAAGCGTCGGCTGGACCAACTCTGAGCAAGACCCAGATTGATTCAGCACTTGATTATCTCGCTGATTGGGTCTATGAGTCTTGTGGGTCTGTCTCATAATGAGCTTATCGCCCTTCCAAATTACACCATCGCAGTCAAAGAGAAAAGCATCAACAGAATGCAAGAGATCTGTAACGCTGTGAGGAGAGAGAAGCTGGGGTGGTGCCGCACAGTCTTCGCCGTCTTTCCACACAGTTACACTACTCCAATCCAACCATTACTCTCTCTCTCTCTCCAGAAGTACACAGAAACAACTGAGGGAGTGAATAAGGCTCCTGCTGATGAAGTTCGTCTATAGATAGATATGTGGTAGATTTTATTGCATAAAAACCATATTCATTATGAATTTTCTTGAAAGCCATGAAAGGGGATCTAAGGTTTGATATTTGCAATTAGAGTTGCTAATTTGTTTGTTATTTGAGTTAATTGGGGAAATGATTTAATATGTTTGTGAAGAGAGGGAGGAAAACTCTAATTTAATATTATTGATTTAATGGATTTAAAAGGGAGGAAGTTGAATAATCTTTGTATTTTGCTAATATGGGTTGTATGATTGTGTTTATATCAAAAGAAAAAAAAAAGAGAAGTAACCATGGTATTGGTATTGGTTTAAACTAATCATGTAAAGTTGAGTTGAGTTATGGTTTTGATATCTACGGAATTGGTTTTGTAAAATAAAGAGAATGAGTTTGGTTTTGGTTTTGTAAAATGATGATAATGAATTTTTAGAAAATGGTTGGAGTTGTGTGGATTGGAAAATAAAGAAAAGTGGTCTTTTTGAAAGAAAATGAAATTATCACCCTTCGTAAATTGATAATAAACTTGAGATCAGATTTTGGAACCTTTACATATTATCATTGTGATTGGACTGAAAGTCTTGCGAGAATTGGATTGTTGGTTTACGAGTATTTAATACATTTACTTAGAGGTTTTGTCTTTGGGCTATCAGTGGAGGATAGCTATGATTGTTGTAGAAATTGCATGAGGATTAGGTGAATTGAAACTAATCTCTTATCGGTTGTCATTGAATATGACTGTATTTTAATACATTGTATATGTATGATGTTTGAGAGAAGAAAGGAGATGTACTTCATGTTTGGAAGCAGAAAGGGGATGGGCTCCATTGAATTAAGTTGGCCTGTGTGTCCAGGGTGAAAGTCCTGAAAACCGCGCATATATACATGGGTGCCGAATCCCGTGGACGAAATTTCTGTAAAATGGCAAATTGGAGTGGTTATGTGATGATTGTATTGGTTAGAGAACTACTGCGCTGTAATCTCAGTTGGGTTGTCTGGATAACAATGAATTTGACTCGTAGATTGAGGTAAAATGAATTGACATGAAATGAAGTGAGACTAAAATGGCTTGAGGTGAACCCTTGGCCTGGCATTTCTTTATGGAAAGGTATATTCTTGGTTTATCGTGCTTAAGGCAGGTAGAGCAGAACTTATTTATCATTATTGTCTCAGTGTATTTGCATATATTATGGGTTATGACGGTTATGGTTCTGGAAGGCCGAGTTGTCTCATTAGTTGAATAGATAGTTGTTGGTTGCTTGTTATTTTCCTTTTGTACTAAAGGTATATATGTATAAATATGAATGTGTTGGAAACAAATGTAAGTACTATATTGAGATTGTGAATAATGTGAAAGATGTCGAATACATGTGAACATGTTGCAGAAAGGCAAATCAAGTGTAAGTCTGGAAAGTGGGAGAAAATGTAATGGGTTTTGTGAAATTGTTTTCAGGAACTTGTTATTGTCCTATGAATTTTGGAAAAAGGTAACAAGAAGAAAGAAAAGTAAACTACTTATGTTGTTGAACGGAATGAATGATTTTGAGAAGAGTTCTTATGTACGTATATTTCTGTATAAACCGTCACATTATGTAGATGATATGATTTAAAGCATTCACGATCATAGTTATCGGTATGTGTTATTACTGGACTTTATGTTCATCCCACGTTACTAATCCTTTTTTAGGTGAACACCAAGAAGTGTTTCAAGCTCAAGGATCTTCTTTACGTGTTGGCCATGGGGCCTTTTATTTGTGGACAGAATGCCATTGATGTAAAAGGGTTAAACCCTTTCCTTTAATTTCAAAGATGTAAGCCTACGTGCAATTTATTTATTTTTAACTCATGTTATATTCACTTCGTATTCGAATAAGAGAACCTTCAATAATAGTACTTGTTATTGTATTAAATTTCTGCGCATGATCTCTAAAATTGTATTATAATGAAGGATTTGGTAATGGTATCCGTTGACATGAAAAGTGGGGCGTGACAATAATTTACCCTTTAAAGTATACATAAAGGTTAAGGGTAAATATGTCATTTTAATTTAAAAATTAACACCACCAAATAATTACACTGACAAGGGGGGTCAGTGTAATTTAGCAAAGAAATAATTTAAATTTAAATTTTATTTTAAATTAAAATTAATATTATTCTTTTGTAACACATATCATAATATAAAATATTATTATATTAATTAAAGTTAACTCTATTGTGATTTTATTTTAGATATCATATTTTTAGAAGTGATCTACATACACGTGTAGCGTCTAATTTGATATTAATTGATTAAAATAATTGAACTCAATACTTTCTTTTTTTTAAGTTTTTATAAGATAAATTGACAAATGTCGAATGATAAATAGTGTAGAATATTATTTTAAAGAATAATGATTCATCAAAAATGATAATGTATATTTAAGGCACCAATTGATGTTTCTTGAATAATTTTTAAATAAGAATTTTGAATTTATAATATTACTAATAATGTATCTTCATGAGGTTTGTTAGAAAAGATATGTAAAAATAATTTAGCTGAAATAAAAAAATTACGGTTATTATGAAAGATATATATTTGTGCACTTGTTTTTTCCTTCAATTTCTCTATTTAGTTATTAATTTTGATACACAAGACATGTTTTACCAAAATAATCTTATTTATCTATTTTTAAAAACATTTTATAATAAAGCGATAATAATACATATGTCAACAACACACCACTTTGACAGCAAAAACCTCCACCCATTTCCTGCAATAGCCTCGTTTAAAGGTTGATTAAATCTTCTCAAAAAAAGGAGAAAAAAAAAAAAAAAAAAATTAAGTTGCTTATTGATTAAAGAAGTTGCTTTTGAAAAAAGTTCGAATAATTGTAATTTTTAACTAGCTTTTACTTTTAAAAACAGAAAACACAGAAAGAAAAAAGAGAAAAGAAAACTTAAAAAGCTAAAAAAAAATTAGGGATAAATTACACTCATCTGTCATAAAATTTAAAAAAAAAAAAAAAACTTATAATTTTAATATAATTACACTAATATTTCTTTTTAGTAAGATTAAATTAACCGAAATTAATGCAAATGATATGAACACACAAAAATAAACAACGTAAATTATATATTGATAATATTATTTTTTTTATCTATATAACTAACAAATTATTGATAAAAAGATACTTAAGTATTATGTCAATTAAAATCTAAAATATATATATATATATAATTATATTCAAATTGTAAGATTTAATGAATTTTTTTTTTCAAACCGATAGAGTCTGGATCCTCTGCTGTATTTATTTGCGGTACTTCCTGCGGTGTCTTCAAAACAACGCCGTTTTAACATTTTTTTTTTTTGTTCATTTCCCCTTCTTTCGTTCTCTCTCTCAGCTCTCAAATGTTTGAGAGACCAGAACCCAACCCTAAGCACCTTATGAACAGAGAGACAAAGAGGACATAGATGATCGGACGGCGCGACGGCGAGGCAGCGAGCAATGAATGAACAGTGATAAATGACCGGCAAAAATCTATGTTAGATACAGTAGGTATCATTCCTGAGTCCAATCATAATTCACCGAAATCCTCTCAATCCTGAGATCTTCTTCCTAGAAGAAGTTCATGTTCAAATCAAGAAAAGAAAGTTGTTTTTTGTTTTTTAATTTTAAAATCTCATAGATACTCAAAATGAAATACGTTAATCACCCGGCAGTGGTCAACAATGAATTTAAAATCAATAAGAAAAATAATAGGGGTCTATGATTTTCATATGGAAATGACTTTTCTATTTCTTCAAAATTAACCAAAATCTACCAATCATGTTAAGAAAAACAAAAGGTTCATATATCAAGATACATAGTTTTATTTATCTCTCCCACTTGAGTTCACATTAAAGAAAACACTCAAGTACGTTCATGGTATACGTAACAGATGATCATTCGCTCGTTGCTGACGATGTTACACCAAGAGATAATGTTACTCCAAGAAACATGCTTGGACCGGAGAATATCGCTGTGAGAAGGGCTCTGAATTTCAACTCTGTAGCTCAAACCTCACCCTTAACCTCAATGTAGGAGATTATGCAAACGATCATGGATCAAGAGAAACGAAATGAGCAATGCCTAGAAGATATGGCGGCTGATAATGAGCGTTTACGTAAAGAATTGGCCTTGGAGGTAGCCAAATCCCAACAAGCTGCATGCTTTGACCGGGGTCGATCCCCTAGAAAGAAGGATGATAGACAACGTCGACTTCGAAAACATGGTAATGGCAGCAACTCTAACTCACCATCCCAGGAGCCAAGAAAGAAGGGACGAGTCGATGTATCCAGCTCATCCGAAGGGAGCCCGTACGTAAGGCACAGGCGAGGGAAAGAAAGTGATGATTCGGATGAGGAAGACAAGCATAACCCTTTCGTACAACGTATCGCAAGAGCCGTGCTGCTTAAAAAGTTAAAAGCACTGTCGTTCACCCTATATGACGGAAAATCGGATCCCACTGACCATATTCGTCATTATAAACAAGCGATGACGTTGCAAGCTGATGACGAAGTCCTCATGTGTCGAATGTTTCCAAGTAGCCTGGGACCGCTGGCCATCAGATGGCACTACAAACTGGAGTCGGCGTCAATAAAAAGCTTTCACCAACTCCAAAATCCTCCAGGGCAAGATTCATTACCAACGAAGTTTAGCCAAAGCAAGCTGACTCTCTCTGGGCAATGCAAATTAAACTAGAAGAAACCCTCCATGAGTATTCAGCGCAATATTGGAAATGTTTCACCTTGGTGGATGATGCCTATAATGACTCCATGGCCATTACTGCTTTTAAGATGGGATTACATCCTGATAGTCCTCTACGCAGTTCATTAACCAGACGGCCCCCCAAAACAGTTTGGGCGTCAATGAAGAAAGTCGAAGAATATTGTAAGGTGAAAGACGATGCCCTGCGGGTCAAAGCCATATAGAAAGCCATTAAGACCGCTCCATCTGGTCTCGTTCAGCCGATAAAGGTTGTGCCATCAAGGAGCCCTGAACCGCGGAGTCGGGCTAAACGAGACAAAAGACGTGATTCGCGCCGATCAAGTGATCAGTGTTCACACTGATCAAATGAATAATATCAAGTGGATAGCAAGTGTGCAAGAGACTCGAACAAGAAGTACATGGAATTGGCAGAGCCAATCAGCAAGATTTTGTTAAAAGTCTAACACCTTCCGTTCTTTAAATGGCCGACCAAAATGATGGGACCTCCTGACACAAAGAGAAGGGATAAGCGGTGCGAATATCACAAAGACCATGGCCATGACAACGACAGTTGTTATGCACTGAAGGACCACCTGGAAGAGTTGGTACAAGATGACCGCTTGGCACAACACGTTCGAAAGAACAATCCATCAAACACGGTAGCCCTATGACCGGATTCACCTCCACTTGGTGTAATTCATATGATATACAGCCTGCCATCGTCAGCCGAGGTACATACAATTCAGTTACAACCTAGCCTGCATAAGCCAATCACACCAGCCAAACGGCCCCATGAAACTGGGAGGATTAGTTTTGACGACACCGACTTAGTAGGAGTAACTTTCTCCTACGCCGATCCCCTCATCGTCGAGCTATGGGTGAATAGATTCACCATTGAATGTGTTCTTATCAATCAGGGAAGCACTTCGAAAATAATGTATTACAAGGCGTTTGTTAAACTCGACCTCACTGACTTGAATTTGTTGCCGGTCGATTACATACTATTCGGTTTCAATGCTAACCCCGAGTATCCTTTGGGTAAGATCACACTACCAATTCGGGTGGGAACCAGATCAGTAGATGTAGAATTTATGGTTATCAAATTTCCGTCACCATACAATCTCATCATGGGAAGAACTTGGTTGTATATTATGCAAACTGTGCCAAGCACCTACCATCAATTACTCCCCTTTCTGATTGAGTATGACATTGAACAAATTCGGGGTTCTCAGAAATCGGCACAGTCATGCTATCTTGTTGCTGCTGCAAAGAGGCCAAAGGAACTGGAAGTGAATTCGATTAAAGTACCGAATCGGGAGAGCCTCTAGGACATTGGGAAAATCCCTAGTGAATAGGCAACTGAAGACTTGGATCGGATCGAAATCAATGGGAGTCTTAACAAGTTCTTCATGATCGGCACTTCCTTGAACGAAGCTGATAAACACAAGCTTGCATCCTTCTTACTCGGCAACCTCGACGTGTTTGTGTGGACATCATACGAGATGCCGGGAGTGGATCCATTTGTGACCTAGCACCGCTTAAACATTTATCCAAAATGTAAGCCAATTATTTAGAAAAGTCAGCGGTCAGCCGCCGAGCATGCTTCGGTCGTTGTTGAAGAAGTTGACCGATTGCTTGATACCGGGGCAATTCGCAAAGTAACCTATCTGTCGCGACCCAAACCCGTCCCTATGGGTTTAGCACCGTAACCGCCAGTAATCCAAATAAGAAGCTACTTAACAGTAATAAGTAATAAATGAGTACAGGGCGGCGAAAGCCCAATGAAGTAAAACAATGCAATGATCTGTGGAAGTCTGGTATGCCAAAAAGACTTTTTCATACATATTATGCAGTCAGTGACAAAACAGTAATGTACATATTACATCAAGTCAGTTCAGGGACTAATCCCTATTAAGCAGTACGGTAAAGTCTATACATTATACAAAAAGATGCAGAGAGTACATTACGAGAGAATTAAAAACACGCCCAAGCCATATACATTGCACAGGCCGGACACTCGGTGAGCATAGTGGTTGGCTTGAAAAGACTGGAGCTTACCCGAGCTTCTGACAGGTCATGCTGTGACTGCTACACTATCATATAAATACAGGGTATACAGTGAAGGCTAAAGCCCAGTGAATATATTAATGCGTAAAGATGTTAACGAAGAATGTCCTTTAAAGTAAATGGAAAGATCGTCCTAAGTGTTCAGTACATTCATCATTCAGTCATTATGTGGTCATGCTCATTAGATATGAAGAAAGTTAGGGACAGTAGGTCCTTAAAGAGATAACAGTACAATGATGGCACATATCAGATAACGAAGTGGTTCCAACAAAGGGAACACAGAAGATTTGTAATTAGAATTAGTAAAAGTTAGTCG
>NW_021034926.1:0-10813 GCF_004153795.1 Camellia sinensis
GCAAAGCAGTCCATGTTTGGCACTTCTTTCTAAAAATTAATTTTTCAAAACGATTTGACGGATTTGGACTCTTTGATGATTCATCGGTCTTGTATTGCACTCCGCGAGATTAGATACAGGACCGTGACATTGAGTCCAAACTATAGTAAGCCCCAATGAACAAAACGGGATTTTCTCGGGACGTTCGGGCGCGTCTACAGGCCTGCAACGATCTGAAGACCGGCTTATAAAACTGTTCAGCGCGGCTGCCATCCCGGCAAGATGTTGCACGTCCTTCGTGGAGTTTGGGCGCTCCAGCTCTTGTATCGCCTTGATTTGGGAAAGGTCGGCTTCAATTCCTCGATTTGTGACCAAAAAACCTAGAAACTTGCCGGTGCCAACTCCGAAGGCGCACTTGGAGGCATTCAAACGCAGTTTGTGATGTTTAAGTGCAACGAACATCTCTGTTAGGTCGGCGAGGTGTTGAGACTTTTCCTCGCTCTTTACCACCATATCATCGATGTAAGCCTCCATGGTGCGGGCCAGAAGAGGAGCGAACATATTGGTTACCATCCTCTGAAAAGTTGCCCCGGCATTTTTTAGTCCGAACGGCATGACTTTGTAACAATACAAGCCTCTTGGAGTGGTGAATAAAGTGATCTCTCGGTCTGGTTCATACATGGCTATCTGGTGGTAGCCATGATACACATCCAGGAAGCTAAACCTCTGGCCAGCGGTTAAATCTACCAGCTGGTCGATTCTCAGGAGGGAAAAGCTATCCTTTGGGCACGCACGGTTGACCGTCTTGTAATCAACGCACACCTGCCATTTACCATTTTTCTTCGGCACTACTACCGTGTTAGAGATCCACCTTGGGTACTGTACTTCTTCTATCGCATTTGCTTCTAGCAGGTTCTTGACCTCCTCCGCCACTATCTCGGCATGATGCAAGGCCGAGCGTTGTGTCCTCTGGATGATCGGCTGTGCATTCGGGAAAACATTCAACTGATGGCAAATGAAGCTAGGGTCGACGCCAGGCATATTGTAAGGCATCCACGCAAAAACTTCTATGTTGGAAAGCAAGAAGTCGACATATTCTAGCCGCTCGGCGCCGGACAAGGATGATCCCAAAAGAAAGAACTTAGTTGAATCGTTCTCGTCGATGCGTATCTCCACCAAATCTTCAACCGATTTCTCCTCAGCCTTTCTTCCTACGTCTTCCAGGACTTCCTTTCCCTCCGAGCCCTCTATCATTTGAACAAAGACTTTGGAGGCTCGGCTGCCGTTCACCGCAACGAAGCACTGTTTTGCCATTACCTGGTCTCCCTAAACCTCTTCTACCTGCCCAGTTGGCGCCGGGAAGCGCAGAACCTGATGGTAGGTCGATGCTACTGCTTGCATGCCGTGCAACCAGCCCGTGCTCAAAATTAAGTTGTAGGTCGACGGGACTTTAAGCACCCAAAACTCCACTTGCTTCGTGACTGATCTCGCTCTGATCGGTGGCAGTGGCGGTGGTGATTTGCGGAGGTGGCGATGTCCGACGACGTGAGAAACGGTGGTGAGGGACTTCGGTGAAGTGAGAAGATGTGAGATTCTCTATGTGAGAGGGAGACAGAGGAAAGTGATGTAAATCTGGGCGCCAATCATAGTCGGCATAAGTTAACTATTTGGCGGCTAATTGTTCTCTTGCCAAAAAAAAAAAAATTGAGCATACGGCGACCAAACTTTTAGTTGACAAGGATAAAAAGTAAAATTTTGTTTTTATTCGATGACTAAAAAATTTTAGTGGCCAAAACTATTTATACAGTGACTAAAATATTTTTTAGTCGCTAATTGTGGCAATTTTAGCGACTAAATTTTGTTTTAGTCGCTAATAATCAATATACCCAACAAAAAAAAAATAGCAACTAAATATTATACTTTTGCCGACTAATATAGTTTTTGGTCACCAATTCCATAACTTTTGGCGACTAAAATTTTTTTAGTCGCCAAATTTGATGGCCAAAAATGCAATTTGTTGTATTGACTCCACAAATAAATCACTCTAATCATGTGCAGAGTTTACTCTCAATATATATATATATATATATATGCAAGTGAAGTAATGTAAATCAAAATCAAAATCAAAGTATCTGGCCTTTTTGAAGAAAAACGCTAATAGGGAAGAATAAAAGGGTAAACTACTGATAGGTCCTAATCATTGGACTTAATTCCCATCAAGTCTTATTGAAAATAAGTCTTGTTAAAATTGTAGTTAAAAATAATTTTGTTGTGACAATTTTTATATATGTCTCTAAAAATTAACAATTAGTGACTTTTTTTGTCATGATTTTTATAAATTGTCGCTAAAACTTACAATTAGTGACTTTTTTTATTACAAATTTTTTCCATAAGACCTATTAGACAATAAGTCTACTTATTAAGACCTACACGTAAATACCCCAAACTATAGTTTCATGAATGGAATGCCAAGTACTAAGAATTTAAAATTACTACACTACTACCCTTTTTAAATCATGTCCACATACAAATCATACCATCCCAAGATTAAATAGGACTTTTGTTATGTTGTAACGTACAGGTTAAGGTAATATGATAAAGGTGAAGGTAAAAAAAAAAAAAAAAAAAAGGACTTATGGAGTATTTATTGGAATAAGAATTATCTGGGGCATTATTGAAATGAATCACTTTTCAATTTTTTTTTCTCTTTTTTTTTTTTCCCTTTTTTTTGTTTTGTTTTGTTTTGTTTTGTTTTTTACGTTTTTTTTTTTTTTTGAGTTCAGACTTGTTTGCCCTGTTTCACAACATAATAATTCCAATAACTCTCTAAATACATTGGGTCTTGTGTTTAACAAAGAAAGGTTAAATAAAAAAAAAAAAAAAAAAAAAAATCAAAGATGGCCTAAAATCATCTCTCAAGAATTGGTATGATTTTTCCAATTTTCATGATCTCAAATAAGTAAAAAGTGTGGTAATAAATTAATGTATTCTCAGTATTCAACCAAAACAACAATTAATGAGACTAATCAACAATATAATGTGCTTTCAACAAAAAGAATTAAGAGTAAATGTATAATAACCCTCCAAAGAAATAATGGCACAAAACTCACAAGGGTTAAGAGTCTCCACTTTTATTCTTCAAGATTTTCAAGTCATATCCACTCATCAATTAAAAATTGAGTTTATGTGGCTAAAGTGCAGTGCAAATAATTTTCCAGATATGAATATATGAAATGCTTTAACAAAGAGGATAGTAAAATAAGCTACAACCATTTTCCATGTTAAAACAACATAAATATCACAACTAGCACAATTACTAACTGTAAAGAATAAAAGACAAACATGAGCATAGAATTTTTTATTTTATTTTTATTTTTTTAGGGAATAACAAAAATAATTGTAGGAAATAACAAAAATAATACTCCCCCCAACTTGAATATGACAGTGTCCTCAATGTCGACAATAAACACAAAGAAGAAGGGATGGACACGAGATCACCTGGAAATAAGAATGCCTCAAATGATGTAGAGCACCTGCAAGTTTGTTAGCATTCAAACAGCCTACCATTCATGCATATTCTATCTCATGGTGCCAAATTGTTTCAAATGCTTCATAATGAGCAAACGGAACAATTGGGGATTTCGCCAATAATAATTGTAAGGAATATGAAAGAAAAAGATAACTAGATCGGCATAAAAATGATTAATCTCAATGCTAATAATTGGATTATTCAAAAGAAAATGTCGAAGGTTATCTTCGAGTTGAGGATCAAGTGGTATCTAATTACCCTCCAATAAAATAGAATCATCAATGTCATAAGCCCAAAGGGTGGCATGGTATATGTGTTCAAACTAGCTATCACTGTCAAGATAGGCAAGTGGAGGGTCCAGTTCCAGAATGGCAGAGGCCACCTGGCATGCTGCATAAATATACGTCGTATCATACTGCAGATATGAAGGGATAAAGACCTAACAGTAAAATTGAGAAAAATATTTATTAAAGTCACTCATTGGATGCAAAAACATGAAGTTCAAAATTATGAAGAATATTATTATCATTATTATTATTAATCTATGTGGTATTTTTTTTTTTGTTTTTGTTTTTGTTTTTTTTGTTTTTTTTTTTAAAATAAGGAAATGTGGGTTTAATCTTGATAAACAGGATCTTCTAAAAGAATTTCCTCAATGGCTGCACTCCTCAATTCTAGAAATGGTTTCAAACGTTGCCCATTTACCTTAAACACCTCACCATTTCTAGGATTTTCAATTTCAACAGCTCCATCTGGGTATACCACGCAGACTAAGAAAGGACCAGTCCACTGAGACCGAAGTTTCCCTGGGAAAAAATGCAAACGTGAATTATAGAGGACTTTCTGACTAGGTATAAAGGATTTTCTTAGAATATTCTGATCATGCATTTTTTTCATCTGATCCTTATATGACTTGGCACACTCGTATGCATCATTCCTTATTTCCTCTAACTCATTAATTTGGAGCTTGCGATTGGCACTTGCTTTATCCAAATCAAAGTTAAGTTGCTTTATAGCCTAGTAAGCTCTATGCTCTAATTCAACAGGGAGGTGACAAGCCTTGCCATAGACCAGTCGATAAGGAGACATTCCTATGAGAGTTTTAAATGCAGTACGATAAGCCCACAATGTGTCGTTCAATCTTAAAGACCAATCTTTTCTATTAAGATTTACCATTTTTTCTAATATTTGTTTGATCTCCTGATTTGAAATTTCTACTTGTCCACTATCTGTGGATGATAGGTTGTTCCAACTTTATGAGTTATGCAATATTTCTTCATTAAATGTTCAAAAATCCTATTGCAAAAATGTTTCCCACCATCGCTAATAATGGCATGAGGCCTACCAAAACATGCAAAAATATTAGTCTGTAGGAATTGGACTACAACTCGATGATCATTAGTTTTACATGCAATGGCTTCCACCCACTTAGACATGTAATCAACTGCAACAAGGATGTGCAAATTACCAAAAGAGTTAAGAAATGGTCCCATAAAATCAATGTTCCACACATCAAATATTTAGACTATTAAAATTGGGTTGAGTGGCATCATGTTTCTTCGAGAGAGACTTCCTAATTGTTGGCATCGCTCACAGGCTGAGCAATATGTAAATGAATCACGAAAAATAGAAGGCCAATAAAATCCACATTGCAAAATCTTGGGAGCTGTCTTTTTAGCACTAAAATGGCCTCTACACAGGTGATCATGACAAAAAGATATTACACTTTGTTGATCATTTTCAGGAAAGACATTGCTCCATAGCAAAGATTCACTTAACTCTTCCTTTGGGGCTGTCAAAATTCTTCTCATGACAAAGTTTTCAACTTCACTGTTAGGTCCACACAATGCAATTAGTGTGGAAGACATTGCTCGACCGCAAAGATTCACTTAACTCTTTGGGCTGTCAAAATTCTTCTCATGACAAAGTTTTCAACTTCACTGTTAGGTCCACACAATTCTTCAGTGCTTCCACCATTATCTTCATGAACGTTGCTTTCATCTTTATTTTCTTCTATCTCATTTTCATCAGTTAAATTCAACGGGTTTTCTTTTGTTGTGTAAGGACATTCATAAGTTTGACGCTCAGTTTTTCTGCAAAGAAAACAATTGGTCTCTCCCATTGTTTTGCTTACGAGAGGCTACAAACATGTTCCCTATAACCTCCCCCCATCACTTGGGTTTGGTCGCTTGGTGGACCATGTGGGGCCTTGATTGTCTATACTTGTTTAGACATGAGAGGTTTTCTCTACTCGCCTTGAAGACCTTCACCTCAACTTCTCTTCCTCTGTAAATGCCATCTGATAAGCTTCCAAGAGAGAACCAATACATAGGATGCATTACAAGCTCATCATGAATGGCGAGTTTTAGACCACTCAGATATCTAGCAATCAATTTATCACCCATTTCATGTAAATCAATCCAACTTAAATACTTGTAAAATTTCTCTAGTATAATTTGCTACACTTAGGTCTTGTTTTGCCTTAAGTGGTGTATTTTGATACAAAGTTAAAAAATAATAAGTGTGCAAAAATTTATCACTGAGCCGGACCTCCATTTCAGCCCAAGACTTCACTCGATGGTTTCCTTTTCTTTCACAATTTTTCCTGGTATTGCTGCCACTAAACTACGGCATGATCTTTAAGCTTCATGGCTATAAATTGGATCTTTTTTTTTCTTGGAAAATCTTCTTCGATTAAAAGTAAGTCTCCAAAAAAGCAACCCAATGACAGTAGGCTTCAAGGTCAAGTTTTCTATCAAAGTCAGGTACATTAACTTGAACACTTTCATCAGCATTCTCAAAAGCTCTAGCAAGACGATTCATTGCATTATCAGGTTGAATTGGAGCTTCCGGGTGAATTGAAGTTTACCTAATTGATGTTGAAGATGTGGAACCGACATCCTCGAAGTCATTTTTTCCAATGAGTTCTCTGAGGACATTGAAAGGTGGATTGTTTTGAGTCTCTAGCCTCGGTAACCAATGCAAAATCTCCTGAAGTATACATTGGAGATTAGCATTTGAATGATCACATCTCTTAAACATTACCAATAGGAGTTTGACCTCCACCGCAATTTCCTCTTTCATGTACCATTATCTTATCGACAACACTCAGAGATAGCAAACTTGCTCTGATACCACTTGATGCAAGACGAATGGTGGAGTAACTGAAATATGAAAATTTAATTCTGATAACAAGAGGATAAATACAAAATAATGAGATAGGGATAGAACTCAAGGAATTACTCACTTGAGAAGAGGGACTCACTTAACAAATAGAGGATGATTTTTTTAAGGGAAGCTGACAAGGCTTACATCAGGAAATTAGTTCAAATTTACTCTAGTCTCTGCTTATGTTTATAAGTCTTTATATAGCAATAAGAAATTCCTAGAGAACATAAAAAAGTAAATTGAGAGCTTGTCTTGGAATTCTTCTCGTCAAACATGTCCATCTTGAAACTTCACGAGATATATCCTTTGGTCTTTCACAACACCTAATATTTATTAGTAAAAAGAATTCTTTACTAGACGTATTACCATTGCCAACGCCATTGACCACCATATCAGTATATGTATATGTTGCCGGCACCACATTGGCATCAATTTTCATTTCTTTTAATATTGCAAAAATCAATCTAGAAATCTAGGTTGTTAGACTTCTTGCTTTGCATTTTTGTATTTTCTGATCATGTATTTTCTGATCATTCTCTTCTTTTCTTATTACAATTGATTCAGCATTGATGAGTTACGGAAGCTTTTATCCGACAAGGATGCATACAACCGATTCTTTCTCTCACTCGATCAGGTTAAAATTCAAAACAATGTAAGTTGATTTTGATTCTTATGCTTTCACCTGTATTTCTACTTGTAACTTTTTGAACCTTGCTTGCTTTACATTGACCTTCTTTTGCTTTGAGTTTACTATATACTATAACTCATCTTCGGTTGTTCCTTATTTATAAAAGTGGAATTGTCTAGCTCAGCAACAAGATGTAGGCACAAAATTCTGTAGGAATGGACCTCATCTGTGTTAGGGAAAATCGATGTGATTCTCCACAAGTAAATCAATCAATGGGAATAAAAAAATTAATGCGAAAAAATTAAATCAAAGGCAACACAAGATTTTTACGTGGTTCCCTCAATGTAAAGTACGTCCACGGGATCGAAATCCGATTCCACTATCAACCAAATAGGTTTCCAAACGATTACAAATGAGATACTAATGGTCTCACAAAACCACCCTTAGGTGAATTCCAAATAATCACAAATAAATAAGAGGAAAGACCTCACCAAATAGATGAACCAAAATCTTCAGAACTAAAGTTGGAGAAGACCAAAATAATAACCCAAACTAATCTCCAAAGCACCAGCCGAAACCACACTGAATGACCAAAGATTCAAACCAAAATTGAAGCACCAATCCACTTTAAACAAAGATGATCAATTACCATCAATGTGCTGCTATCTCCCTTTTTCTCTTTGGTGAAAACAATATCTCACAAAGCAAAAGTGTATGCTGCTGCCGCTGAGTATTTTTCCCCAAGCCACTTAAACAATATTATGAATCTAGGTTTTTTCAAAACCCTAGTTGTTGTTGGAAATGGTTATAAAATTCTGGATAAAATCAGAATTTTTTCCTAAGTTCGGTCTATTTTTTAGGTGGGCCCCGAGTGTCGATTTACTCGGGTCAAAGTGGTAACGCGTTCTATGCCGCGTTGTGATTCACGTGGTATATTTGGTTGCTCAAAACCATTACCGAGTGAATGGGAAATTGAAGCCAAAGTGTGCTCCATGGAAATGGAGTTTTGGTGGAAATTCCTTAAGGTTGTAAATTGGCTTGTCCCACATTGATTTGGTAGGAAGTTTTGAAAGGGTTTATAAGGCTTAGGGTGAGATACTTGGGGTGTGCCCCAAGGGGTACCCAAGTGTTTTAGAGGGAGAGATTATGGGCAAAATGGGCTAGACCCATTGGACCCAAAAATCACCACACGCGCGCCGCCGTCCGGCCAGGCAGGCGTGGGTGCGACTTCTAATCTTTTTGGGCCAAAAACATTTGAATTTAATTTTATTTTTTATTAAAATAAAATCCAGAATTCAAATTAAATTGGTTTGGATTTTTGTTCATCCAAACAGGGCCCTTCCCGTTTTCAAACAGAAATAAACTGTTTTCGAATTAATGCACACCCAAACAGGGCCCTTCCCGGTTTCAAACAGAAATAAACTGTTTTCGAATTAATGCACACCCAAACAGGGCCCTTCCCGGTTTCAAACAGAAATAAACTGTTTTCGAATTAATGCACACCCAAACAGGGCCCTTCCCGGTTTCAAACAGAAATAAACTGTTTTCGAATTAATGCACACCCAAACAGGGCCCTTCCCGGTTTCAAACAGAAATAAACTGTTTTCGAATTAATGCACACCCAAACAGGGCCCTTCCCGGTTTCAAACAGAAATAATCCAAGAGCCACCTTCACATCTATAAATAGGACCACCCTCATTTGATGTTTTCAATTCAGAAATTTCGTATTTCACTTCTGCTAATTATATTCTTCATCTTGTTGCATTTTATTTCCGAAAGATAGAGTATAAACACTTAGTGTGTTCGTAAGGCAAACAATTTGTAGTGCTGCTATTGTTTGTGGTAATATCATTTCATCCTGGGAGATAGACGTCTAAATTCTGAAAGCACCGTGGAGAGGACGAATCTGTCTTAAGGACACAGTGTTAAACACTGGACTTGATCAGAAAAGTTATTCAAATAAATTAACCAAGTAAGTTGTTTAATTTTATTCTGTTTTTTATTGTTTATTTAATCAGATTTTATTTATTTATTATTATTTCGAGTTTGATTTTTGTAATCAAACAAATTCTCTCCTTTTTATCTATTTCTTTTATTCTTGTTGTTGTTTTGTACACAACAGAATTTAATCTATTTAAATACAGTGAAGATTGTCCAACAGTTGTTACCAAATTAGATTGGGTCTCCACAAAATTAGATATAATATATAAAAATATATTATACCTAAACCAAACCAAATTAAAATTCTTTTAATAAACCAATTGGGTCCCACACTCCAATAAGGAGGTATACCCAACAATTCTCCCCCTACCGACTTAGGTGGAGATATCAACCATACCCGCCAAAGTTCGACACTTCAAATGTTTGTCCATCGACAAAGTCTTAGTCAACATATCCGAAATATTATCCTCTGTGTGAACCTTTTCGAGTTGTAACAATTTCGAATCTAACACATCACGAATCCAATGGCATCTCACATCAATGTGTTTCGATCTCGAATGAAAAGTAGAATTTTTACTTAAGTGAATAGCACTTTGACTATCACAATAAAGTACATACCTTTCTTGCTTTAAACCCAATTCTTGCAAAAATTTCTTCAACCATAACTCTTCTTTGCAAGCTTCCGTAATGGCAATAAATTCAGCTTCGGTAGTTGAGAGAGCAACACATTTTTGTAATTTAGATTGCCATGCCACAGCTCCCCCTGCAAAAGTCATCAAATACCCCAAAGTAGATTTCCTAGAATCAACATCACCAGCCATGTCAGAATCTGTGAACCCATCAAGCATCGGTTTACCATCCCCAAAACTCAAACACACCTTCGAAGTCCCTCGAAGATACCTTAAAATCCATTTTACTGCTGCCCAATGTTCTTTACCCGGATTAGAGAGAAAACGACTCACCACACCAACGGCGTGAGCAACATCTAGCCTTGTACAAACCATGGCGTACATCAAAGAACCAACTGCTGAAGCATAAGGAACTTTTAATATCTCTTCTTTGTCTTTCTCACTTGTAGGACATTGATTCGAACTAAGTTTGAAGTGATCTGCAAGTAGACAACCAACCGGCTTTGCTTTATTCATGTTGAACCTCTCAAGAACTTTCTCAATGTAGCTTTCTTGAGACAACCAAATTAGTCCCTCTTTGCGATCACGAACAATTTTCATACCAAGAATTTGCTTTGCCGGTCCCAAATCTTTCCAAAAGACTTGCTCAACTCCAATTTCAACCTGTTTATCATGGTAGAATCTTGACCCACAATTAACATGTCATCAACATAAAGCAAAAGAGTAATAAATTTGCCATTCGGAAAATTTTTCACAAACACACAATGGTCCGAAGTGGTTTTAGAAAAACCATTATTCATCATGAAAGAGTCAAATTTTTTGTACCATTGCCGCGGGGCTTGCTTGAGACTATACAAACTTTTCTTCAATTTGCAAACAAATTTCTCTTTTCCTTGTCACGCCCCAAGCTCTGTGACAACGCCGCACACTCATATAAGT
>NW_021034933.1:0-14926 GCF_004153795.1 Camellia sinensis
AAGGAGAAGATTCCTAAAACCAGCCTCCCGGCTATCTAGAATGGCAAATGTGGAAATGCGCCTTGCGCCAAACTACCAAAAGGTAAACCTTTTTCCAAAAAAAAGCTTTGGGAAAAAAATTTTTGAAAAAAAATAGCAAAGTGGGCCAAAAAAAAAAGTTTTTTTTTAAAGCAATGAAAAATGTTTTGCCCCCCCGAGCCCGTTTGGCAAATGTTAAGACAAAATTTGTTAAATGGGAATTGCAACGCATGCCTTAAATCATAACTTGTTAATGCGAATTTAAATATGCCCTAAGTCCCTACCCATCAAATAAAGCGGGTTAAATAAAAGGGGAAAGAGTGGGGGTTGGAGACATGGAAACAACGCACCCACACTTATTTACAGAATTGCCCTCACTCGGAGGGGTTCCAAATAAATATTACAGTTCCGAATAAAATACTAACCACAATTTAATTATTACAGAATTTTCTAAATTACTGAACAAAATGAATGCAAAAATGAAAGAAAGGGGCCACAGCCCCCGTCCTCGGGATGCGCCGGAAAAGCAGATGCAAGCTTGAAACCCGTCTTCACCCGAAAAAGTCCGTACCATACCACTGCCTTGCCTTCGGTTTTAACTGCCACTGCTTTCTCTGAACAGTGCCAAAAGTACTGGGACACGGCTTGTTGGGCATACGGCAAGAGTGCCAACCTGGGCTGGGGAAATGCCCACCGGCAGTTGGCATAATTAATCCATGGTACGATGATGTAATTATCGGCCAGTCGCAAACGCAATTGTCGGTCCGCACTCAAATGATGCCGTTTGTCGGCAGAAACTCCCTGCAGAAGACAGTTTTTGACATCAACAAGAACAGACAGTGTATGGCAATGGAATTTCCAAGCACGTCGCTACATCCACTCTCCCAATCATGTAATCGCTCAGGGAGTAGCCCTCCAGACCTCGGGCCACCAATCACGCATTCGATGCATGATGGCCAAAGAGTCCAAGTATGCATTTTAATGTCAAATGCAATGCACACAAAACATACAAGAGACCCAACCTCACATCATGGTTTGGTCAAGAGGCGAGGCAATGCACAACAATGCACATGCGACCTCAGCATGCAATCAAACATAATAAACATGCAATAATAACTACATAGCAACAGCACAATGCTAACAAACATACTGCACAACGCATTGAACATGGCATACACAATGCGAGATGGACTTTACGCCAATGTGAGTGGACCTGAGCCGCAACCCCACATCAGTGGGCCTATAAGATGGAAATGAAAGTGCCTCGAAATGCGTGCATGGCGGGCAACGCAAAACCGAGGGCATGGCATATGTAGATGCAGATGGCTAAAAATGGCATATAGAAATGCCAACATGGTTACTTATTACTACATGGAGAGCGCTCAGCCACACTCCACATGAGAGGCCGATGGATTGAAAATGAAGTGCCCTCGAAATGCGTGGCACACGGCTTATGTGTGCATCAGCTGGCACGCAAACCGAGGCAATGGCATATGCAATGCAATTGGCATGGAAATGGATATGCAACATGGCCAAATGGGATTTAGCAGCTGAAATGTGGGGGAAAACAGCCGCGAATATGAGGCGAAACACACCGCGATGCCAATGGAATAGTCCCAGAAACATGGACTTTTGGCACCGCCGAAATGGCTTACAGTTTTTCTATACCAAAAGCATGCACAATATGACATGGAGCATGAAGGCAGAAGCAAGAAAGCTCTGAGACAAGCATTTGACAGTTTATGACATGGCCAAACAGCAAGCAAAGATAAGGGTAAAATGGCATACAAAAACGGCCCTAAACATTGAGATTATGAAGCAACTCAGATCAGCTGCTGACCCCAAACATGTTAGGGCCGCTTCAAACAACATTGGAAGAGGGCCGCACTAAATAAGCCACTTTACAGAACTGTAAAACCCTAAAAACAAACATAGATATGGCTAAGCTCTTATGCAAGAAAAGGGCCAAAAAGGTGCCAAAGAGGCAAGTGGTATGTGCACAGCCCAAAAACTGAAAAATTCCCTTCTACAACATTGAAGAGGGACAAAAATAACCATATTTACAGAAACTGTAAAAAGGCCAAAAACAGAAGCATGATTAGGACTGCCAAGCATGCAAAAAATGGGGACGGCAAAAGAGAGGATATAAAGGCAGTATAACATGGAGGTCCAAACAGTGTTTTAGGCCCTTCTTTAGATTGTTGGAAGAGGGGCTGCAAAATAACCCTATGTTCAGTTTACATCAGGCTCTAAACAGATCACTACAACACCGCATAAGCACAAAAATTCTAATGCAAGATTATGGCATTCAAGGAGGATATTGAAGCAAGTGCAAGCTACTGTCCTCAAACAGCAAGAGGTCTCAAATCAAACAAGAAGAGGACGTCAAATATGATGATTTACAGTTTTGGGTCGGAGCCAAAAATGCAAGCAACTATGGCTTAGATATGAAGCAGAAAAGACTAGAAAAGGGAAAGATGAGGACTTCACCCTTGCAGACCCAGCAAACCAGCAGCCTCTTGGACCAAGTTAGGTGCTCCTAAGCTCTGGAGAACAAGCCTCAGCGCTGCTGGAATGGGCGTTGGATGCCTTGTGCTATGAGTTTTTATGAAAGAATGGCCCTAAAGAACAAAGGGGTTGTGATGGTTGAATGGGAGAGATATAGTGAGAGATGAAGGGATATATTTGTATGTACTATATCAAGATATATCTATATATCTCTGGTTTTTTTCTTCCCAAAAATCCAACCTCCAACAATGGAGGAGGAGAGGCCCCCTTATATAGGCAATACTAAGCTTCTAAGGCAAGCTTCAAAGGGTCAAAGGGGTTTTTAAAGGGAGGTCAAGGCTTATGGAGAAGCTTGGACAGCTGTGGCTTCTTGAGGAAGCCAAGAAAAGGGGGCCTGAGCAAGGGTGCAAAAGAGGGGTCCAAGAGGTGGTAGGGTTCAAAATAGCAACATAATATGCACGGGGGAGTGTGCTGGTGGGCATTCCAACTGGCCAATACTGGAATGCACCAGGGGCTTGGAGGGTGCAAATGGTGCAAACCGGCCAAGAAAAATTTGGTCGTAGCGGCCAAAATAAACGTGCCGGTCGGCAAAATATTTTTCCTGTCGGCAATATAGATTGCCCGATAGATGTTCCGATGTCAAAAAACGGCCGGTGGGTATGCAAATTGAAGCCGCCGAAGTTATCTTTCCAATGGCGCAAACCTTGCATCAACTTCCTCCTGTGCAAACAGTTAGCCCTTTTCGTGAAGCCCAACGCAGATTCGATCGCTAACCGGGGTGATACCGCGACTTCAACTGATCATATGCTCCCCCACCCGGACATTGGCTCTTAGGAGATTCTTTGAGTGAAAAAATGAGCCCGGAAGTAAGCTTTCCGATGGTGGTGGCCCCCATAGTTAAAATCCAGTGTAACGACAGATAAAGCCAATTCAGCGAGGCTGCTCGACTCACTTCTAACGCGGCGGATTCATGCCGAACTCTCCAAACTAGTTTTCTCCTCTCCTTTTCCTCTTTTCTTCAACTTCCAAAACCGTAACAAAGTGTTTTGAAAGATTTGCCTTCTCTTCTAGCTCGAGAAAATGAACATTTGCCCTGCATACCTTTCTCCCCGCCAAGTAGCAAAACCATCAGAAGAAGTTGTGGTATGTACGTATGGTAGTATGGCGTTAGGAAGGAGGTAAAACTGGCGACCGGAGTGGGGTAAGTGTAGTGCCCAAGTCTCTAAGAGCGGTCAAAAATGGGGTGTCTACACGCATTCGAAATTGTGGCATCCGTAATTAATTGAACGAGGTACTGTATTTAAGAGGTCCCAGCGTCGTGGAACAGATCTGGCAACAAAACGACGAAAGGGACTCAGTCGATTATTTGAGAATGAGCAGAAACTTGAGTGGTGGACGGTGGGTCATGAGGCGGGGCATAATGTCTCAGAGATTATTTTTTTTCAAACAGTAAACGGAAGAAGGAAAGAGCTTAGCGGAGCTAACGCTAAAAAATGCATCGCGCTAGTTGGGGGCGAAGCTTAGAGAACAGAACATGACAGCAGAGGGAAAGAAGGAGAGAGAGACGTCGATCACCCCAGACGTCGGAGTAGGTCCCCAGAAAGAGGTGAAGTAAGCAAAGTCCCCCAAAAATGGGGCGCAGCAACGAGGGGCTAGACCGCGAGTGGCATGCCGCTACGAAAGTTGAGGCCGAGCAGACCACCGCGCCCGCTGCGCTTTCGTCTTTATTGGGAACAAACCTGACTGAAACGGACTGCAATAGTTCATCATGATCTAATGTGGTGGTGGAATTGCGTGTGAAAATATTCCCCGCCAAAGGTGTAGCAGCGCTTGTCGGCTGGGGTGATTAGCAGGTTTTCAAGAGAAAGGTAATACTATGGGGGCGATCCGAGGACTTTATAGTGCAAATATGAATTCGGCATGCGTCTGCGCACGGGAGAAAAGAGAGCCTCGAATAGAAGGACGGGCCCGCATTTGGAATTTGGAGCGCCACGCAGAAAAAGCAGAGAGTGAGCTAAAAAAGGCCAAAGGCCAGCTTGAGACAGCAGTCGGCCGTGTGCCAACAACACCGGTGTTATAGACAGAGTCAACTAGCGCCTGCTGGATCATTCTAAGTGGCCGATAGGGAAAACGGCCAACATGTTCGCCAAAGAAGCTATAAGACTCGAGCCTATGAGAAGGCTTTTTTGACGGCCGAAAATTGAGCAGTGAAAAGTACTAAGCAAAATTGACAAAAAGACGTTTGTCGATGCGAAGATACCATGGCTTCAAGCAATGAATGGGTTGGGCTTTACAAAAGCCATAGGCAATCGACTCGGCGTCTCCGTTATACAAAAGAGTACAGTTTCCCCTTCGAGGCTTTTTGATGCTGAGAAGACGGATGACGAAGAAGGAAGGCCGCCGAACCAGAGAAAGGCCCTAAATATTGTATTTTTTTTTCTTTACATTCTAAAGTAGACTCATGTTACTAGCAGGAGGAAGTCTAATTTAGTTTAAATAAATATTTATTGTTCTAGCGTCTATCAATTAGTGCATTTTTGTGTTCCAGATGCTATTTTATTGCCTTAGCTTTGTATCTTTTGAACCGTGTGTTTATTAGCTCTCGTAAAGTTAACTGCCTCTGTTTAGGCAATGAAAGCTTATTTGAAAAAACCCTGTTCAGGGTGGTGCTCCGAATCGGTGTCCTTATTTATCGGCCAATCGTGATATCCACGACGGGTGCTGCCCATTCAAAGGCATTATTCAGCCCAACTATGGAACATGCACAAAAGGTTGCTCTGAATCGCGGGGTCATATTTAATGACGCAATCGTGATATCCACAAGGGCGTTCGAATTCAGAGGCTTATTCGGCCCAAATGTAAAACATGCATGATGGGCTCTCGCTGATCTGGAGTCTTGTTTTATGGCCAATCGGTGATATCCACGAAGGGCGCTTCCGATTCAGAGGCTTATTCGGACGCAAACGTAAACTGCACGAAGGCCTCTCCAAATCTGGAGTCTTTTATTTATGGCCAATCGGTGATATCCACTGAAGGGCGCTCGAATTCGGAGGCTTATTCAGCCCCATCTAAACATGAACATGCAACGAAAGGGCGCTCCGAATCCAGACGTATTATTTATGGCCAATCATGATATCCACAGAAGGGTGCTCCGAATTCGGAGGCTTATTCATCCAAAACATGCGACATTGCAACAGAAAGGCGCTCCGAATTCGAAGCCTTATTTAATGGCCAATTCATGATATCCACGAAGGTGCACTTCGAATTCAGACAGGCTTATTCAATCCTAAACATGAACATGCTCGTAGGGCACTCCAAATCCGGAGTCTATTTATCATTTAACGCATTTTTTGACGAGAAGATCGATAGAAAAAGGCAATATTGCTTGCGAATACAATAGATGGGTGTAACATGTAAGTAAATAGTAAGCAAAAGGAGAAAAACAAACTGGAAAATGCCATAAACAAGTGGCTTTAATGATAAAAATTTATGCAAGTGAGTTGAATTCTAGGGCGTGGTAAACTTTCTGCCAGCCGCATGTCTAAAGCCCGATAATGCCGTCTGTTGCAACAATGCGAATCAATCTGGTAAGGGATCGTTCCCATTGGGCCTCAATTATTGTTTGTGTCGAATTCTTGTAGCAGGAAGCACTTTATTGAGGACCAGTTCTCCAAAGTGTATAAAAAAACGGACGGCAGAACTATGCACGCATCTGGGGTTAATAATACGAACTTGGCGAGCTGCCTGCTGATATCGCGAGCCATTGCACGCAAGAGCACGATCTCAACCGCTCGTCCAATCAAAGTCAGATTAAGGCCAAACATCATGTCATTATGCCCCAGATTGTCAAAAAAACCTTAGATTTCCAGTGAGTGGTAGGCCGATTTCAAGAAGGATAATAGCTTGTGTCCCTAAAAGCACAAAGCGACGGCGTTTTTCTCGGAGTGGGCGATGAAGGCCCACAATATGCTAGGCAACTCTTCACACCCATTTGCCCTTGCCTTCTTCCAATCATTTCTTGATACCGTCAGGGATCACTTTATTAGAAGCCTCAGCCTGACTGTTGCTTTGCGGGTATGTTGACCAAAGAAAAAGTAGGGCTGGATAACTATATGTATTGCACTCATCTCTCATAGACACCCATACATCGAATTGGGGTTCATTGATACAGTGCTCTCGGTAATCGAGTTATAATATTTTTACATACACATAAGCGTTAATCATCGACATCTCGAATATGTGTTAATCGCCTCTATTTCGACCACTTTGTAAAATAGTTTGTTAGCGCACGTCAGAGAATCGTTCGTATTTCTTTGGAGCCTGCGGTAATGGTCCAACAAGTCAAAGTCCACCGCATTGGAGCGCGAACGACCAAGGACTAGTAATGGAATTTAATTCTTTGGCAGACAATGAGTTAAATAGGGAAACTTTTGGCATTGTTCACGTATTTCTTTAACGTAGGTTCTTCGGCATCATAGTGCATGGTCAGAACCAAAATAATACCCATGGTATTATGGCTCGGTGGGCGCAAATGAGCGTCGCGCCGAAAGTCGCACTGCAACTACCCTTCCATGTATTTCGGCTAAGAAATTCCCCACCTTGTCTGGATGAACACATTCTAGATATTGGCCTCCAAAAAGAGAGAGATTTTTTGTAAAAGCTTCTCCCTGTGGTAATCCAGATAATATCGAGCAGGCTTTATTCTGCAATTTGTGGGCTTCTTGGTCTTATCTGTTTTGGGAAGCTGTTTTGAGGAAAAAAAATGGCCAGCGATAGGGGTCCATCCAACCGGTCCTGGCTCAATGATGTTAATTCACCCTCGTCAAAACGGTTTAAAAGAAGGTGATGCTCGCCTCTGGGAGTGAATGCTCGGCCTTCTGGGATGAACCCTATTTCGATTGTGGTCATTTGAACTTCTGAGTTAATGGCAAAAACTAGGCAAGCAAGGGCATCCACATGCATGTTCTGATCGCCGAGTTATCCGCTTTAAATTGCGTGTGGTTGAAATTCCTGTGAAGCAATGAATTTGCCATTTTTCATGTAAGGGGACATGTCCGTGCGTTTAGATTTTTAGCCGCAAGTCCCTTTTAACTTTGGTCTGATGACTAACTTCGAGTCACAGGGAAAACATGTAACCCGCCATGCACGCAAGATGAAGTGCGTTCGAAGGCCAGTTAGGCAATGCTTCATATTTGGCCTCGTTATTAGAAGTCATCGAAGTCCAGTTTGACTGGCCTGCTGCGATTATTGCCGCTTTGGGGCTCATGATTAACTACGCCTGCCCCACTGTTACGCTGGTTGGATGATCGCATTCACAATGACATTTTTCTAAATGTCTCCAACATATATTCACACAGTCGAGGTTTTAGGTTGAAGGTGGGCTTCATGGCATCCTGTGACTCGGCTACACAAGTCGGCGAGCACCTGCCCCTTTAGTGGCCGTTCTGGGCTAAAAACCTGGAAATATCAATACTGGCCGAGTTTCCAAGCCCATTTAGAGATTCGCCTCGATGTTTCTGCGATACGGAGTGCTGATCAGACGAGGAAAGTCTGTTAATAACCGGGCCTAATGGTATTGCAGCTGAACAATAATGCTCAAACTTATCTTTACAGGCAAGCTTACGAGAGCAAGGATGACCTTTTCTAGTGGTAAATATCATGTTTCGGCGTCGACGTTTGCCGTTGCTTACATAGTAAATTGGTCAACTGTTCGCGAGTCTTTTCCTTTAGTAACACGGGCGCTAACTTGCTCGGTCGATATCACTAAGTACAAGATGGGCGGATTGCCTGGCGATGGGTTGCCAAGTAGTGGCGCTGAATGGAATAAAATTTTCAAGCCGTCCAACGCACTCACACTCAGGGGTCCAATTGGAATGGCTTTATTACCCTGGCGAAGTGTGAAAATAATGGTCTAACAGCGATCTAAGGAACGGCTGATAAAACTATTGAGGGCAGTGAGCGGCCTTCCCATCAACTTCTGACTCTTTATTACGACCGAGGAAGGCGACGTCGAAGTTCTAGAATTGATATCTGCCTCGGTTGGCCTCTATTGAACCGGCAATGGTTGACAATATAGCCTGAGAAACTTGCTGCAGGAATTCGAATAGCTAAATGCAGCATTTCGAGGGATTTCAGTTTCATTCTTGTACTTTTCAGAGGACGCCGAAGTGATTGTCTCTGATAAAATTGGCTAGTTTACCACTTATGTTTTAAGGAACAAACTCGGCGGGCACAATGGAAGTGTACATCGATGACATGGTGGTGAAATCCAAGGAAAAGCACGCCCATCTAGCCAATTTATCAGAGACCTTCGGCGTCCTCTGAAAGTACAAGATGAAATTGAAATGCCTCGAAATGTGCATTCAGCATTGGATCCAGCAAGTTTCTCAGCTATATTGTCAACCATCGCGGAATAGAGGCCAACCCGAGGCAGATCACTTCAATTCTAGAACTCGACTCCCCCAAGTCTATCAAAGAAGTTCAGAAGTTGATGGGAATGGCCGCTGCCCTCAATAGGTTTATCAGCCGTTCCTTAGATCGCTGTAGACCATTTTTTCACACTTCGCCAGGGTAAAGCATTCCAATGGACCCCTGAGTGTGAGGCTGCGTTGGACGGCTTGAAAATTTATCTCCATTCAGCGCCACTCTTGGCAACCCCATCGCCAGGCAATCCGCCCATCTTGTATCTAGTGATATCCGACCGAGCAGTTAGCGCCGTGTTACTAAAGGAAGAACTCGGGGAACATTGACCAATTTACTATGTAAGCAAGGCAACGGTCGACGCCGAAACATGATATTTACCACTAGAAAAGGTCATCCTTGCTCTCGTAGTGCCTGTAAGAAAGTTGATGCATTATTGTCAAGCTCATACCATAGGGGTATTAACAGACTATCCTCTCTGATCAGCACTCCGTATCGCAGAAACATCGAGGCGAATCTCTAAATGGGCTTTGGAACTCGGCCAGTATGATATCCAGTTTTTGCCCAGAACGGCCACTAAGGGGCAGGTGCTCGCCGACTTTGTAGCCGAGTTCACAGGATGCCATGAAGCCCACCTTCAACCTAAACCTGACTGGTGAATATATGTTGGAGACATTTAGAAAATGTATTGTGATGGATCATCCAACCAGCGTAACAGTGGGGCAGGCGTAGTAATCATGAGCCCCAAAGGGGCAATAATCGAGCAGGCAGTCAAACTGGACTTCGATGCATCTAATAACGAGGCCAAATATGAAGCATTGCTAACTGGCCTTCGTAACGCACTTCATCTTGGTGCATGGCGGTTACATGTTTTCTGTGACTCGAAGTTAGTCATCAACCAGTTAAAAGGGGACTATGCGGCTAAAAATAACCGCACGACAGCCTACATGAAAATGGCAAATTCATTGCTCACAGAATTCAACCACCACGAATTAAAGCGGATAACTCGGGATCAGAACATGCATGTGGATGCCCTTGCTTGCCTAGTTTTTGCCATTAACTCAGAAGTCAAATGAACAATCGAAATAGGGTTCATCCCAGAGCCGAGCATCACTCCCAGAGCCGAGCATCACCTCTTTTGAACCAGTTTGGATTAACATCATTGAGCCAAGACCGAGTTGGATGGACCCTATCGCTGCATTTTTTTCCTCAAAACAGCTCCCAACAGATAAGAAAGAAGCCCACAAATTGCAGAATAAAGCCCTGCGATATTATCTGGATCCACAGGGAAAGCTTTACAAAAAATCTCTCTCTGGGCCATATCTAGAATGTGTTCATCCAGACAAGGTTGGGGAATTCTTAGCCGAAATACATGAAGGTAGTTGCAGTGCGACTTTGGAGGACGCTCATTGGCCCACCGAGCCATAATACATGGGTATTATTGGCTGACCATGCATATTGATGCCGAGAACTACGTAAAGAAATGTGAACAATGCCAAAAGTTTTCCCTATTAACTCATCTGTCTGCCAAAGAATTAAATTCCATTACTAGTCCTTGGTCGTTCGCTCAATGGGGACTTGACATTGTTGGACCATTACCGCAGGCTCCAAGAAACGAACGATTCCTGATCGTCGCAACAAACTATTTTACAAAGTGGGTCGAAATAGAGGCATTAACACATATTCGAGATGTCGATGTTAAACGCTTTGTATGGAAAAATATTATAACTCGATTACCGAGAGCACTCGTATCCAACAATGACACCCAATTCGATTATGGTGTCTATTGGGAGTTATGCAATACATATAGTATCCAGCCCTACTTTTCTTTGTCAACATACCCGCAAAGCAACAGTCAGGCTGAGGCTTCTAATAAAGTGATCCTAGACGGTATCAAGAAATGATTGGAGAAGGCCAAGGGCAAATGGGTTGAAGAGTTGCCTAGCATATTGTGGGCTCATCGCCCCACTCCGAGAAACGCCGTTCGCTTTGTGCTTTGGGACACAGGCTATTATCCTTCTTGAAATCGGCCTACCCACACTGAAATCTAAGGTTTTTGACATGGGGCATAATGACATGATGTTGGCCTTAGATCTGACTTTGATTGACGAGCGTTGAGATCGTGCTCTTGCGTGCATGGCGCGATATCAGCAGCAGCTCGCCAAGTCGTATAACCAATGCGTGCAGTTGCGTCGTTATACACTTGGAGAACTGGTCCTCAATAAAGTGCTTCCTGCTACAAAGAATTCGACAAACAATAAATTGGGCCCCAACTGGGACGATCCTTACCAGATTGATTCGATTGTTGGAACAGAGGCATATCGGCTTTTAGACATGGCTGGCAGAAGTTTACCACGCCCCTAGAATTCAACTCACTTGCATAAATTTTATCATTAAGCCAACTTGTATGGCATTCCAGTTTGTTTTTTATTTTTGTTACTATACTAACATGTACACATCTATGTATTTCGCAATGCAATATGCCTTTTTTATCGTCTTCTCGTCAAAAATGGTTAAATGATAAATAGACTCCGGATTTGGAGTGCCCTACGAGCATGTTCATGTTTAGGATGAATAAGCCTCTGAATTCGAAGTGCCCTTCGTGGATATCATGATTGGCCATAAATAAGCCTCCGAATTCGGAGCGCCTTTCGTGCATGTTCATGTTTGGGATGAATAAGCCTCCGAATTCGGAGCACCCTTTGTGGATATCATGATTGGCCATAAATAAGACTCTGGATTCGGAGCGCCCTTCGTGCATGTTCATGTTTGGGCTGAATAAGCCTCCGAATTCGGAGCGCCCTTCGTGGATATCACGATTGGCCATAAATAAGACTCCAGATTTGGAGAGCCCTTCGTGCATGTTTACGTTTGGTCCGAATAAGCCTCTGAATTCGAAGCGCCCTTCGTGGATATCACGATTGGCCATAAACAAGACTCCAGATTCAGAGAGCCCATCATGCATGTTTACATTTGGGCCGAATAAGCCTCTGAATTCGAAGCGCCCTTTGTGGATATCACGATTGGTCATAAATATGACCCCGGATTCAGAGCACCCTTTGTGCATGTTCATAGTTGGGCTGAATAAGCCTTTGAATTGGGAGCACCCGTCGTGGATATCACGATTGGCCATAAATAAGACACCGGATTCGGAGCACCAGCTGAAAGGGTTTTTCAAATAAGTTCATTGCCTAAACAGAGCAGTTAATTTACGAGAGCTAATAAACACACGGTTCAAAAGATACAAGCTAAGGGCAATAAAATAGCATTGGAACACAAAAATGCACTAATTGATAAGACGCTAGAACAATAAATATTTATTTCAACTAATATGACTTCCTCCTGCTAGTACATGAGTCCTACTAGAATGTAAAGTACAATATTTAGGCTTTCTCTGGTTCGGCGCCTTCCTCTTCGTCATCCGTCTTCTCAGCATCAAAAGCCTCGAAGGGAAACTTGTACTCTTTGTATAACGGAGACGCCGAGTCGATGCCTATGGCTTGTAAAGCCCTAACCCATTCATGCTTGAAGCCATGGTTCTCGCATCGACAAACGTCTTTTGTCAATTTTGCCTTAGTCTTTTCAGTGTCAATTTTTCGGCCGTCAAAAAAGCCTTCTTCATAGGCTCGAGTTCTTATAGCCTCTTTGGCGAACATGTTTGCCGTTTCCCTATCGGCCATAGAATGATCCAGCAGGCGCTAGTTGACTCTGTCTATAACAACCGGGTTTGTGGCACACGCCGACTGTGTCTCAGCTGCCTTGGCCTTTTTTAGCTCACTCTCTGCTTTTTCTGCGTGGCGCTCCAAATCCCAAATGCGCCCGTCCTTCTATTCGAGCTCTCTTTTCTCCGTGCGCAGACGCATGCCGAATTCATATGCACTATAAAGTCCTCGGATCGCCCCATGTATACCTTCTCTGAAAACCTTGTAATCACCCCAGCCGACAAGCGACTGCTACACCTTTGGCGGGAATATTTTCCACACGAATTCCACCACCACATTAGATCATGAACTATTGAGTCCGTTTCAGTCATTGGTTTGTTCCCAATAAAGATCGAAAAGCGCAGCGGGCGCGGTGGTCTGCTCGGCTCACTTTGCGTAGCGGCATGCCCACTCGCGGTCTTTGAGCCCCTTCGTTGCTGCGCCCCATTTTTGGGGGACTTTGCTACTTCACCTCTTCTGGGGGACCTACTCCGACGTCTGGGTGATCGACGTCTCTCTCTCTCTCTTCCCTCTGCTGTCATGTTTCTGTTCTCTAAGCTTCGCCCCCAATAGCGCGATGCATTTTAGCGTTTAGCTCCGCTAAGCTCTTTCCTTCTCCTTTACTGTTGAAAAATAATCTCTGAGACATCTATGGCCCCGCTCATGACCACCGTCCACACTCAAGTTTCTGCTCATTCTCAAATAATCGACTATCCCTTTCGTCGTTTGTGCCAGATCTGTTCCACGACGCCTGGGACCTCTTAAATACTAGTACCTCGTTCATTAATTACGGATGCACAATTTTCGATGCGTGTAGACACCCCATTTTTGACCGCTCTTAAGACTTGGGCACTACTGATGGTTTGCTTGGCGGAGAAAGGTATGCAGGGCAAATGTTCATTTTCTTCGGCTAGAAGAGAGGCAAATCTTTCAAAACACTTTGTTTAGGGTTTTGGAGTTGAAGAAAAGAGGAAAGGAGAGGAGAAAACTAGTTTGGGAGAAGTTCGGCATGAATCCGGGTAGAAGTGAGTCGAGCAGCCCTCGCTGAATTGGGCTTATCTGTCTGTACACTTGGATTTTAACTATGGGGCCACCACCATCGGAAAGCTTACTTCCGGGGCTTCATTTTTCACTCAAGAATCTCCTAGAGCCAAGTCCGGGTGGGGGAGATATGATCAGTTGAAGTCGGGTATCATCCCGGTTGGATCGAATCTGCGTGGCTTCACGAAAAAGGGCATAACTGTTTGCACAGGAGGAAGTTTGATGCAAGGTTTGCGCCATTGGAAAGATAACTTCCGGGGCTTCAATTTGCATACCCACCGGCCGTTTTTTGACATCGGAATCATCTATCGGCAATCTATTTTGCCGACAGGAAAAATATTTTGCCGACCGGCACTTTATTTTGGCCGACGACCAAATTTTCTGGCCGGTTTGCACCATTTGCACCCTCCAAGCCTGGTGCATCCCAGATGTGCCAGTTGGAATGCACCAGCACACTCCCCCGTGCATATATGTTGCTATTTTGAACCCTTGACCACCTTTGGACCCCTCTTTTGCACCCTTTGCTCAAGGCCCCTTATCTTGGCTTCCTCAAGAAGCCTACCAGCTGTCCAAGCTTCTCCAATAAGCCTTGACCTCCCCTTAAAACCCCTTTGACCCTTTGAAGCTTGCCTTAGAAGCTTAGTATTGCCTATATAAGGGGCCTCTCCTCCTCCATTGTTGAGGTTGGATTTTTGGAAGAAAAAACCAGAGATATATAGATATATCTGATATATACATACATATATCCCTTCATCTCTCACTATATCTCTCCCATTCAACCATCAAACACCCTTGTTCTTGGGCCATTTCTTCATAAACTCATAGCACAAGGCATCCAACGCCCATTCCAGCAGCGTGAGGCTGTTCTCCAGAGCTTAGGAGCACCTAAACTTGGTCCAAGAGGTGCTGGTTTGCTGGTCTTCAAGGGTGAGTCCTCATCTTCCCTTTTCTAGTCTTTTCTTGCTTCATATCTAAGCCATAGTTGCTTGCATTTTTGGGCTCCGACCCAAACTGTAAATCATCATATTTTGAGGTCCTCTTCATGTTTGATTGAGGACCTCTTGCTGTTTGAGGACAGTAGCTTGCACTTGCTTCAATATCCTCCTTGAATGCCATAATCTTGCATAGAATTTTTGGCTTGCGTGTGATCTGTTTTAGAGCCTGATGTAAACTGAACATAGGGTTATTTTGAGCCCCTCTTCAACATTAAAGAAGGGCTAAACACTGTTTGGGACCTC
>NW_021034951.1:30693-42147 GCF_004153795.1 Camellia sinensis
GGTATCACAATGGGTTTGGTCCTGCGCTTGATAGAACGTAGATGTAGGTATCATATGCTATGTGCTTAATTGATAACATGCTTATGTGACTATGTGGGTATGGATTTAATTTCTAGATGTTTGATTGGATCCTTGGATTTCTGGGAGTCTTGTTTTGGAAAAGCACTTTTGATGCAATGCTGTTTCTAACGCGAACTCTAAGTAACGCCCTCGGGACTATCATTATCACCGGAAATGAAATTCGTAAAGTGCTTATGTGTTTTATGTGCTTACGTGGAGTGAATTACAGTTGTCCATGCACTAGGACGTGGGTGTTTAGTTTTCGGACTATTTGTGAATGTGCTAAATGTTCTTGTGTTGCCATTTATTAGGATGTCAGGGCGAGGAGTAGGTGCTAGCGTGGTAGACTGGCGAGGCAGGGAAGTACCGTTCCGGAGGAGGTTCCGGCAGTGCAGGAGGGAGTTGGCCAGGCCAATGTGCCGAGCCAGTGGGTTAGCAGGCCATGGGTTGCCGTTGGCCAGAGAGATAGCAGGAGCTTTGGGTATTCTTAGAGCTGGGAATCAGCAGCTGAGGCAAGGGCCTTCTTTCTGAAGAAGGAGTTTTTTCCGGTCAAATCCAGATGAGTTTATCGGGGGATCCGAAGGAGCCACTGAAGGCTGGATTGAGTGGCTAAGAGCAAATGAGTAAGGACGTTCGAGATGGCTTGACATCGAGGACGGAGCACTTGAAAGTGACCTTGGCATCCTTCAACTGAAGGGAGATTGCGGGTCAATGGTGGAAGTACGAGAAGGCTCGTGTTGGTGGTACATGGGAGGCCGTTTGTGAGCTTTTCAGGAAGGTTTTTGTCTGCAGCAGCTAGGGGAGACAGCCGAGGATCAGTTTAGCCGGCTTAAACAGGCAGGGCTTGTCAGTGGCGAATTTGAGGCTCTTTTACCAGTCTGTCCGGTTTTTGCACGATTTTGAAACTGGTGCGTCTGGGACGCCGTTTGCTATGAAGTTTGAGCGGAATATAGTTGAGGGCGGGCCCTCAAGTTGAGAGTTGGTGGGTCTTACAATCCGAGAGTATAGACACCTGGTAAGATGTCTACTGGCTTCATATGGAAATTATGATGGCATGGAAGAGGAGGAAGAACAAAGGGCTCCAAGAGGAGCAGGATGGTCAGGGTGATGGCAGGAGGCAGAGGGTTATAACGCCTCAGCAGTCTCAGGGAGTTAGTTTCTAGATGCGACCTTTCAGTGCCGATGCGGCTCGGGAGAGGCAATCAGGGGGAGTTTGCTTGTTACAGTGTGGCCAGCTGGGTCACAAGGTTTATGTTTGCGACAGAGGGTGGGGGTTGAGAGCTGCTTCTTTTTTTATTCTTCAGCTCAGACCGCAGAGTCCAGAGTTTTGGCAGGGGGCAGCCCCTTGTCCTTATTATCAGGTGTGGAAGCAGCCTGGGCCGGCTGAAGAGTCTTGCCGCAGTTGAGTGCCACTTCGGAGCGGTCCTGGTTCTAAGGCGACGCTAGGTTTTCAGCCAGCTCAGTCTGTGCAGGCCTCGAGGGCTATCCGGGAGCTTCGTCATCCAGTCTGTGCAGCAATGCTTTTTGCTCCGAAAGGTGAGCAAGGTAGAGCCAGGGGCTACGGGGGGCGTGTAATGCTGTTTACCGCGCAGGATTCTAGTACCGGCTCCAATCGGTAGTGAGAGGTACTTTTCTATTTTTGCAAGCTCGGTTGCTTAATGTGTGAAAGACCACGGGTGCATCTCATTCTTTTGTATCTGCTACATTTGGGCATCTGTTTTGGAACTGGAGTTAGCACAGTTTAGCATCTCCTATTTGTGTGTATCGCCTTTGGGTGATGAGTTGATCTTGAAACATGGTGTTTAGAGGTTGTGATATAGAGGTCGCCGACTATAGGTTCCTTTTCCATTTGTTGTCATGCCCATGAAGGGTTTTGTTAATGTTATTTTGGGTATGGAATGGCTATCGTCATACCCGGCTTGTTTTATCGATTGCTACCGCCAGAGGGTACGTTATGTACCTTGAGCGGGGAGTGGTTCCATTTCTTGGGAGACCGGGTTGGTAGTGTTTTGCCACGGGGTATGATTCGCGAGGGCGAAGTGAGCTTAGTGGTCTACTTGCCAGCTTTGGGAGAGTGGTGGGAGGTGGTGAGAACCCAGCTTGTGTTGCGAGGTGGTTTGTGAGTATTCGGATGTACTTTCTGAAGTCTTGTAGTTTGCCACCTCACCGGAGAAGATAGAGTTCTCTATTGATTTAGTTGCCGGCACGGCCGCCGTTTCTATGGCACCTTACCGTTTTGCTCTCAGCAGAGTTGGTTTAAGGTTGAAGTTTCAGCTTAGGAATTGTTAGAGTAAGGGCTTTGTTCGGCCTAGTGTATCGCCGGTGGGGAGCAACCGACCCTCTTTGTTAAAAAGAAAGATGGTGGCCCTTGAGATTGTGTATTGACTACCGGAAGTTGAATGCGGGCTACGGTTTAAGAATAAGTACCCTATGCCCATATAGATGACCTGTTTGACCAGTTGAAGGTTCTCCGTTGTTTCTCTAAGATAGACTGGATCGGGTTTACCACCAGTTGAGGGTTCAGGGAGGAGGATGGTTCCAGACGGCTTCGTAGCGCGGTATGTGCCATTACGAGTTTCGGTGGATGCCTTCGGCTTTTCCAATGCACGGCAGTCCTTTATGGACTTGGATGACTGGTATCTTTCGGGAAATTCTTGGATCGATTTGTAGTCATTTTTGTGGACGACATCCTTATTTATTCGCCTCTAAGGAGGCGAGCACGAGGCACCTTGAGAGTGGTGCTTGAGTTTACTTAGAGCCCATATGGCTTTGTATGCCAATTTGGGAAGTGTGAGTTCTGGCTTGAGGAAGTCAAATTCTTAGGCTGCGTGGTATTCCGGGGAAGGGGTGTCTGTTGATAACTATGCCAAGGTAGAGGCAGTGCAGGATTGGGCACAGCCTAACAGAGTTGTATTTGAGATCCGCAGTTTTTCTGGGATTAGCTGGGTATTACCGTCGGTTTGTGAAGATTTCTCCAGGTTAGCGGTCACCGTTGACTAGACTGACTCGGAAGGGAGTCAGTTTGTGTGGAGTGAGACTTGTGAAAAGTCGTTCCAAGAACTGAAAGTTTAGATTGACCACCGCTCGGTGTTGATTATTCCCCCGGGAGAGAGGGTTGGGTAGTGCGGTTTATTGTGATGCATCACGAGAGGGTTTGGGTTGTGTGTTGAATGCAAGAGGGGAAAGTGGTAGCCTATGGCTCAGTCAGTTGAAAATACAGAGAAGAAATTATTCCTACACACAGACCTAGAGTTAGCAGAGTGTAAATCTTTTCCGCCTTGAAAGATTTGGAGGCACTATACCTGTATGGTGAGAGGTTCGAGGTGTTCTCAGGAATCAAAAAGAGGTTGAAAGTCTGTATAACCAGAGAGACTTGAATCTGAGGCAGAGGAGGTGGATGGAGTTGCATTAAGGATTAATGTTGAGTTGCATTCACCCGGGAAAGGCCAATGTGTTGTGCCGATGCCCTTAGTAGAAAATCCATTAGCGATGTAGCTATGTATAAGCCATTCGGGAAATTGGGAGATGTTGGGCATGCACTTGGCGAGTTTGGATTTTGGGCTATCTGGGCGAATCTTTGAGCTTTGGGCCTTGATTTTCCTTTAGTTGCCGGCAGCCTACACTGTGACTAGGTGTAGCAGACACAGATGAGGTGACTTGAGGTGAATCCTCTCCGAGAGACAAGATCTCCAGTGGGAAAGTTGTGAAGGGTTTGACGGTGTATCCCGACTGGAGTGTGAGTAACGCGAGACCTTGTTGTGCCGATGTCTTGCCGAGAGAAGAAGTATCGAGAGTTTTCATGCATTCACGCCTTGCCGGTGCATCCAGAAGACTAAGATGTATCAGGATTTGGGTCGCCAGTTTTGGTGGCGGGGTGATGAAGAAGATGTGGCATGTTTGTGTTAAGTTTCTTGCCTAGCAAGTGAAGGCGAGACATCAAGGCCAGCGGTTGTTTGGCACACCCTTGCCTTTTGCTGAGTGGAAGTGGGAGCATGTCACATGGATTCGTTGTAGATCTTTCCGAGGAGCTCAGCGGGTAGGATTGTATTTGGGTGGTCTAGACCGGTTGACTAAAAGTCGGCCATCTTTATTCCTATGTCGCGTGAGAGATTCGTAGATTCATCTTGCCTCGATTGCTATATTCAACTTATTGTGTGTGTGTGTGTCGTTGTTGGAAAAAGTAAGTTGGTTTTTTGAATTTTTTGGTTATTTTAAAACCGCTGAGTTAAAAAAGTCTCGTTTGAAGATGAACTTTTTGATTTTTTTGACTTTTTTTGAGAAGAAAAATAAATATAATTATGAATTTGGATGTAATAATTTTATCTTATTGATTTTTACTTATTTTATATTTTTGTGAGCTTTTTTAACCGCCAACCCATTATAGCAAACATAAGCTATATATACAATATATATTAAACATCAATATTGTATAGATTTTAGGTAATAAAACATGATATGAATTAAGTGTGTATTAGTTTGGGCCAAGAGCTTTTTTTTGGCCTATTTTAGCCACAAAAAGACAAATAGGCTATTTTTTAGTCACAACAAATAAAAAATCACATTCAAAAACCATAATCATTCACTGCCTTCTTCTTACAAAAAAAGCTAAAAAAGGTCAAAAGCCCTTGCCCAAACTAAGCTTTTAGGGGCCCGCAAGCTAAAATAACTAAAAAAGTTAAAAGTGCTAAAAAGTCAACGCCGACTTCCCCAAACGGAGATGAGTAACTTGAAATCTAATTTATTGAGTAAAAATAAAAAATATTTACAAATACTAAAATTTAATTTGTTTATTACATTATATAAATTTAGTTATAGTAGTATGCTATGAAATAGAGGTACAGTACTGAACTAGTATGATAAGGGTATGTCGATACGGTTAAATTTTTAAAATAATTTATGGGTACGGCTTGGTACACTTGTAAGAAAAAGATTTATTTTTAATTTAGAAAAATGCAAATAATTAAATAAATGGTTTATTTCTTAAGTCTAACCTATAATTAACATATAATGCTAAAAGTTAAAAGGTATAATCAAAATTAAAATGTCAATATAGGTGTAAATAACTTAGCAAAGCGCATGTTTAATTTGGTAAAAATCATGCGAAGTTATAAAAACTAAAAATAAAAATACAAAAAAGTCTAGTAGAAGAGGAGTTTCTATCTTTGTAGTAGAAAAATTTGTTTTTTCAACTGAGATACCGTTTAGGAATGAAACCCTGTCTTAAACAAGATGCGGTGAGACACAAGCATATCATGGTTAGTAGAATATGATTACTTGACCGGGCGAAAGGGGGTGCTCATAGCTGACCTTCCCCGATCGTACCCAAGCTCCCGAGCCGAGACAACTCCGGTGATGACGGACATGTGGCCTTCGGCACCGAGTCAAGGTTTCCTCAATTTCCCCATTTAAAAATATTTAGGTGGCGACTCTGTATCTGGCAAAGCAGTCCATGTTTGGCACTACTTTTTCAAAAATCTGTTTCTCAAAACGATTTGCCAGATTTGGACTCTTTGGTTCAGATTAAGAACCGCAACAACAAAAATCGCGAGTTCAAACTGTAGTAGCATGAGGCCTCCTCCGCGGGCGCGTCTACAGTTGTGTGTTGATGCAAGAGGGGAAAGTGGTAGCCTATGGCTCACGTCAGTTGAAAATACATGAGAAGAATTATCCTACACATGACCTAGAGTTAGCAGCTGTAATTTTTGCCTTGAAGATTTGGAGGCATTACCTGTATGGTGAGAGATTCAAGGTGTTCTCGGATCATAAGAGTCTGAAGTATCTGTTTACACAGAAAGACTTGAATCTGAGGCAGAGGAGGTGGATGGAGTTCATTAAGGATTACGACTTCGAGTTGCATTACCATCCAGGGAAGGCCAGTGTTGTGGCCGATGCCCTTAGTAAGAAATCCATTAGCGATGTAGCTTGTATAGCCATTCGGGAATGGGAGATGTTGGGTGCACTTGGTGAGTTTGATTTGTTTCTGGGCGAATCTGTTGAGTTTGCGGCCTTATTTTCTATAGTTGCGCAGCCCACACTTGTGAATCGAGTGTTACAGACACAAATGAGTGACCTTGAGGTCGAATCTCTCCGAGACAAGATCTCCAGTGGGAAGGTTGAGAAGGGTTTGACTGTGTATCCCGATCGGAGTGTGAGGTACCGAGACCGTCTGTTGGTGCCGGAGTCTTGCCGAGAAGAAGTACTCCGAGAGTTTCACCATTCACGGCCTGCGGTGCATCCAGGAAGCACTAAGATGTATCACGATTTGGGTCGCCAGTTTTGGTGGCGGGGGATGAAGAAAGATGTGGCAGTGTTTGTGTCTAAGTTCCTTACCTGTTAGCAAGTGAAGGTCGAACATCAAAGGCCAGCAGGTTTGTTGCAACCCTTGCCTATTGCCGAGTGGAAGTGGGAGCATGTCACGATGGACTTCATTGTAGATCTTTCGAGGACTCAGCGGGGTAGCGATGTTATTTGGGTGGTCATAGACCGGTTGACTAAGTCGGCATACTTTATTCCTATGCGCGTGAGAGATTCGGTAGATCATCTTGTCGACTTGTATATTCGGGACATAGTGAGGTTGCACGGAGTCCTAGTGTCGATTGTCTCAGATAGAGACCCACGTTTTACTGCTAGGTTGTGGCAGAGTTTGCAGAGTGCCTTGGGCACTAAGTTGACCTTTAGCACGACTTATCATCCTCAGACTAACGGGCAGTTAGAGCGTACTATTCAAATCCTTGAGGAAATGCTTCGAGGCTGTGTCCTTGATTTTAGTGGGTCGTGGGAGAGACACTTGCCTTTAATGGAGTTTGCCTATAACAATAGTTTCCAATCGAGCATTGGTATGGCACCGTTTGAGGCCTTGTATGGCCGACTGTGTAGGTCTCCAGTGTGTTGGGCCGAGGTGGGTGATGCACCTTTGTTGGGCCCGAAATTGGTGCGAGAAATGACGGAGAAAGTTGAGCTTATCCATAAGAGGCTTGTTATAGCCCAGAGTCGCCAAAAGAGCTATGTCGACCGTAGGAGGAGGCCTTTGGCATTTGAGGTGGGTGACCACGTCTTTCTGAAAATATCACCTTGGCGGGGTTTGATGAGGTTTGGGAAGAGTGGGAAGTTGTCCCCTCGATTTATTGGCCCCTTTGAGATCCTTGAGCGGATTGCGGAGGTTGTATACCGTTTAGCTTTACCGCCGTAGTTATCCGGAGTGCATGACGTGTTTCATGTTAGTATGCTTCGGAAGTACGAGCCGGATCTGTCACATGTATTGGATTGTACCGACTTAGAGGTAGATGAGGACGCCTTGTATGAGGAGAGACTGGTACAGGTCTTGGATGGGCGGGATCAAGTCTTACGAGGCAAGACGATGCCCATGGTGAAAATTTTGTGGAAACATCATGGAGTGGAGGAAGCCACTTGGGAACGTGAGTTGGAGGTCCGCGAGAAATACCCGGATTTGTTTGTTAATGTATAACCATGTATTGGAAATTTTGTTTTGTTAATGAATTCTGGAAACATTATAAATGTTTTAGATGGTGGAAATGCTATAGCCATTGAATATGGTTCGGAAATGGAAGTTTACTTTAACATTGCATATGTTAATTATGTTTTAGAAATGCAAATATATTATTGACATTGAATATGTTATTGAATTGTGGAATACATGTGTTGAAATTGTTGAATTTCAAAGAAAAGCATGTTGATAATGCATATTGAGTTATATTGTAATTTGCCTCTTGAAAAGAGATGGGATGACCGGTAATGGGTCAGGATGTTGAGTATTAATATTGTTAAAAATTGAGAAATCATGTTTTTGAAACTTATTCATCTAATTTCGGGGACGAAATTCTTTAAGGGGGGAAGGTTATAGCGATCCCAGTTTTCCCTTCAATGTTTAATTGTATTCTGGGCTCAGGTCCATGGATGTTGGGTGTTGTCTTATTCTCGTTTCCATCCTTTACTCTTTGTATTTGAGTTTTGGGTTCTGTTGGGCAGGTTTGAAACAGGTTGGTTGTGTTTAGAAACAAAGAGTTGATGCCCAGATTTTAGCATTCACGCTCGAGTGGGGCTTTTGACGCTCGAGCGGGCCCTTTTGCTTTTGTTCCTCCGCTCGAGCGGGATTATTCAACCCTCGGTACCTTTCTCTGCAGGTCATCGGGCGCTCGAGCGGGGACCTTCGTCTGCAAAACTTCTAGAAGTGTGCATTCGGCGTTCGAACGGCGCTTTTGACGCTCGAGCGGGAGTTTGTGTCTGACACTCGAGCGGGCTGTGTTTTATATCAGTCCGAGTTGTAACTTTTTGAATCACATTTTCAGGCCATTCTCTCTCTCTAGCTTTCCAAAACCCTATTTTGAGAGCTCCTCTCTCTAGAATACACCTTCTCTCTACGAAATAATCTAGCTCTAGTGATCTTCATTCCTAGTCCCTTTGTAAAAAGTGTGGAGCTTGACGTGGCCTCCGTTTTGATCCGAAAAATTTGGTGTTTGGGGCATCTTGAGTTTTCTTCTTCTTCTTCTTTGAGCTCCAAAATTTGAGGTAGGGATAACTACTCATATTTATGGTCTTTGACATAAACATGTGGTCATTTTGATTAAATGCTGGTTTGGGAGACTTTGGGTGATAGGGTTTCAAGAGTTATAAAGAGGGGTTTTGTTATTTTAACCCATACATGTATGTCTTGGGTCTTAAAATGAGGTTAGTGATGTTTATTGTTAGTATTTGAGCCTTTGGGTCAATGTTGAGGAAGAGGGAGGAAAGCCCTAATATTTGTTATTAATTAATTTATATAATTAATTTGGGAATGTTATGGAAATATGAAATCCTGTTGGTTTTGAATTCAAACAGATTTGAATCTGTTGGGTTACAATTCAAACAGATAACAAAAACGGGAAGGGTCCTGTTTGGGTGTACAGTAAATCCGGATTAGATTATTTCCGGTTTAATTTGAATTCTGGATTTTATTTTACCAAAAATTAAATTAAATTCAAATGTTTTTTACCCAAAAAGATAGGTATTGGGCCAGACAAGCCCAACCTCACACCACGCACCCGCGCCCAAGTCCAGCCCAGCCCAGCCCGCCCGACCGACCAGACGGACGGATGACGGCGGTGCGCGCGTGTGGTGATTTTTGGGTCCAATGGGTCTAGCCCATAACCTCTCCCTCTAAAACACTTGGGTACCCTTTGGGGCACACCCCAAGTACCAAACCCATGCCTTATAAACCCTTTCAAAACTTCCCACCAAATCAATGTGGGATAAGCCTTATTCAAACCTTTAAGGATTTTTCACAAAAACTCCATTTCCATGGAGCATACTTTGGCTTCAATTTTCTATTCACTCGGTAATGGTTTTGAGCAACCAAATATACCACGTGAATCACAATGTGGCATAGAACGCGTTACCACTTTGACCCACGTAAATCAACGCACGGGGCCCACCTAAAAAATAGATCAAACTTAGGAAAAAATTCTGTTATTAACCCAGAATTTCCAACCATTTCCAACAATCCCCCACATGAATGGAATTTGATGACAACAGAAATGCAACAATATGCAGACTATATCGAAAGAGTATAAGTCAAAAATATCTTGCATCAGGATAGATAGCTTTTGGCCTTGAACCTTCCCTAGTGATAACCTATTGGACTTACTAGATAACTAATGGACGCGATGCCTTGACTTGTTCAGCCGTTTGTGTAAGCCAAGACAATAGATTTCACACAAAATATCTTCTAACACATCGTGGTTCTCACTATTGTGTTCATTTTGGCCTTGAACGCTCCTGATTTTCATGAGTGTTTCTAGAGAATTTAGTCTCTTCATTCTCATAGAACTGGCCCCAATTCAGCACTCATATAGGTGATTCTTATTGTGAGTATCTCCTTATACTCGTCTTGATTTTATGCCTTAATCAAGATATAAGTAATCATTAAAAGCGAAGCTTGTCCTTATGCCCCTGCAGACAACATATGTTGCAGATATCACTCTCACCATAGGAATGGGCAGGGAAAATTAATCCCTTAGTGATTTCTGGCGAGCCATACATAACTTAGTTGTCCCTTTGAACTTAGTTATTGGGATCTCCAGTCATATAAGTAGGGTTACCATTATGACGACTTTTATGTAATAGGCCTTAATCCCATCCCCTTCGATGAACTATACACTAGCTCTTTTGTCAAAACTTTTGTTAACGGATCCGCAATATTCTCTTTAGATTTTATATAATCTGTTGAGATTATTCCGTTTGACAACAATTGCCTTACGGTATTATGTCGACGACGAATATGTCGTGACTTACCGTTATACATATGATTCTGTGTCCTGCTTATTGCAGATTAACTATCACAATGAATGCAAATAGCTGGCACAGGTTTTGGCTACATTGGAATATCTTCTAAGAAGTGATGAAGCCATTCTGCTTCTTCTCCTGCTTTGTCTAAAGCAATGAACTCAGATTCCATTGTGGATCATGCAATGCATGTTTGTTTCGTGGCCTTTCAAGAAATAGCAGCGCCTCCTAGAGTAAAGACATATCCACTAGTGGATTTTGAATCTTTAGTATCCGATATCCAATTGGCATCACAATAACCTTCAAGTACTGCTTGATATCGAGTAAAGTTCAAACCATGATCACGGGTGAATCTTAGATATCTAAGAACCCGAATGATCGCTTTCCAATGGTCTTCTCCGGGGTTACTAGTGTACCTACTCAATTTACTGATAGCATAAGTTATATCAGGACGAGTACAATTCATTAGGTACATTGGGCTTCCAATGATTTGGGAGTGTTTTAACTGAGACACTACATCACCTTTATTTTTTGATAAATAAAGATTGACGTCTATAGGTGTTCTAGCTAAATTCATATAATCCTTGATATATTTATCAAGAATTTTCTCAATATAATGAGATTGAGATAACGCATATCCGTCAGATGTTTTAGTAATTTTCATTCCTAAAATAACATCTGCGACCCCCATATCTTTCATATCAAATCTTTTGTTAAGCATCTGCTTAGTTGATTTGACCATATTTTGACTGCTTCCAATGATAAGCATGTCATCCACATGAAGACAAACTATGACATATCCTTGGTCAGTGTTTTTAACATAGACGCATTTGTCGCATTCGTTTATCTTAAACCCATTAATAAGCATTGCATGATCAAATTTCTCGTGCCATTGCTTAGGTGCTTGTTTTAATCCATAAAGAGATTTTACAAGCCGACAAACTTTTTTTTCTTACCCTGACACTACAAACCCTTCGGGTTGCTCCATATAGATCTCTTCATTTAGATCACCGTTTAAGAAAACTATCTTAACATCCATTTGATGTATCTCTAAATTAAACAACGCTGCTATAGAAATAAGCATGCGAATGAATGTTATTCTTGTCACAGGGGAAT
>NW_021034958.1:0-11686 GCF_004153795.1 Camellia sinensis
CCAAACCTCATCAATCCCCGTCTTGGTGATATCTTCAAAAAGACATGATCACTCACCTCAAACACCAAAGGCCTCCTCCTACGGTCGGCATAAGATTTCTGACGACTCTGGGCTGTAACAAGCCTCTTACGGATAAGCTCAACCTTCTCCGTCGTTTCCCTCACTAACTCCGGACCCAACAGAGGTGCATCACCCACCTCGGCCCAACAAACAGGAGACCTACACGGTCGGCCGATAAGGCCTCAAACGGTGCCATACCGATACTAGACTGGAAGCTGTTGTTGTAGGCAAACTCCACTAATGGCAAGTGCCTCTCCCACGAACCGCTAAAGTCAAGAACACAACCCCGAAGCATATCTTCAAGGATCTGAATAGTACGCTCGGACTGCCCATCAGTCTGAGGATGATAAGCTGTGCTAAAGGTCAACTTAGTACCTAAGGCGCTCTGCAAGCTCTGCCCATTAATCTGGCAGTTAAACGAGGGTCCCTATCGGAGACGATCGTCACTGGAACCCCGTGCAACCTCACATTGTCCCGAATATACAAGTCGGCAAGATGACTACTGAATCTCTAACACGCATAGGAATGAAGTGCGCCGACTTAGTCAACCGGTCTACAACCACCCAAATAGCATCACTGCCCGCTGAGTCCTCGGAAGACCTACAACGAAGTCCATAGTGACATGCTCCCACTTCCACTCGGCAATAGGCAAGGGTTGCAACAACCCGCTGGCCTCTGATGTTCGGCCTTCACTTGCTGACAAGTAAGGCACTTAGATACGAAAGCTGCCACATCTCTCTTCATACCCCGCCACCAAACTGGCGACCCAAATCCCGATACATCTTAGTACCTCCCGGATGCACCGCAAGGCGTGAATGATGAAACTCTCGGAGTACCTCCTCTCGATGAGACTCCGGCACAAACAGACGGTCTCGGTATCTCACACTCAGGTCGGGATACACCGTCAAACCTTTCTCAACCTTCCCACCAGAAAATCATTCTCACGGAGGGATTCTACCTCAAGGTCGCCCCTCTGAGCCTCTAACACTCGAGTCACAAGTGTAGGTTGCGAACAACAGAAAACAAGGCCGCAGCCTCAACGGATTCGCCCAGAAGCAAATCAAACTTCTCCAAGTGCACCTAACATCTCCCCACTCTCGGATGGCTATACTAGCTATGTCACCAACAGGTTTCCTGCTAAGGGCGTCGGCCACCACATTGGCCTTTCCCGGATGATAATGCAATTCAAAGTCATAATCCTCAATGAATTCCATCCACCTCCTCTGCCTCAAGTTCAAGTCTTTCTGTGTGAACAGATATTTCAGACTTTTATGATCCGAGAATACCTCGAACCTCTCACCGTTAAGATAATGTCTCCAAATCTTCAAGGCAAATATCACACGCTGCTAACTCTGTCATTTGTAGGGTAATTCTGCTCTGTGAATTTTTTTCAACTGACGTGAGCCAAGTAGGCAACTACTTTTCCCTCTTGCATTAACACACAACCCAGACCCTCTCGTGAGGCCATCACAAATAGACTGTGTATAAACCCAACCCCTCTCCTGGAAAATCAATACTGGAGCAGTGGTCAGTCTAACTTTTAACTCCTGGAACGACTTTTCACAAGTCTCAACTCCAAACAAATTTGACTCCCTTTCTGAGTCAATCTTAGTCAAAGCGAAGCAATCTGGAGAAATCTCTTACAAACCGGCGATAATACCCAGCTAATCCCAGAAAACTGCGGATCTCAAACACACTCTTAGGCTGTACCCAATCTTGCACTGCCTCTGTCTTGGATGTATCAACAGACACCCCTTCCCTAGAAACTACATGGCCTAAGAACTTCACCTCCTCTAGCCAGAACTCACACTTCCCAAACTTAGCATAAAGCTGATGGGCTCTAAGTAAATCAAGCACCACCCTCAAGTTGTTCCTCGTGCTCTTCCTCTGAAGGTGAATAGATAAGGATGTCGTCCACGAAGACGACTACAAAACGATCTAGAAATTCCCGGATATCCGGTTCATCAAATCCATAAATACTGCCGGGTGCATTGGTGAGCCCAAATTGCATCAACCAAAAAACTCATAGTGGCCATACCGCGTACGGAATGCCGTCTTTGAATATCCTCCTCCCTGGACTCTCAACTGATGATAACCTGATCTCAAGTCTATCTTCGAGAAACAACGGGAACCTTTCAACTGATCGAACAGATCATCTATACGGGGATAGGGTACTTATTCTTAACCGTAGCCCGATTCAATTTCCGGTAATCTATACAAGTCTCAAAGCACCACCTTTTCTTTTAACGAAGAGGGGCGGTTGCCCCCAAGGCGAAACACTAGGACGTATAAAGCCTTTATCTAGCAATTCCTGGAGTTGGATCTTCAACTCAACTAACTAGCTGGGGCAAAACGATAAGGTGCCATAGAAATCGGCGCCGTGCCAGGCACTAAGTCAATAGAGAATTCAATCTCTCGATGCGGTGGCAAACCAACAGATCCTCGGGAAAAACGTCCGAGTACTCACACACCACCTTTGCAACACAATCTAGTCTCACCGTCCTCACTAATCGAAAGGTTTAGCAAGTAGACCACTAAGCTCACTCCGTCCTCGCGGAACATACCCGGTGGCAAAACACTACCAACACGGTCCCCAGAAATGAAAACACTCACCATTCACGGTTACAACAAGTGACTCTCGGCGGTAGCAATCAATAACTGCCCGGTATGACGACAACCAGTCCATACCCAAAATAACATCGAAACCTCTCATAGGCATAAACTACAAAGGAAAATGGGATTCTATGGTAAATCAACCTCTATATCACAACCCCTAACACCGTGTTTTCAAAATCAATTCACCCCCAAAGAGCGACACTACACAATAGGAGATGCTAACTGTGCTAACTCCAACTCCAAAACAGATGCAAATGCAGCAGACACAAAGGAATGAGATGCACCCGTATCAATCAAAACATTAGCAACCGAGTTGCAAAACAAGAAAGTACCTCTCACAACAGATGGAGCCGGTACAAGATCCTGCGCGGTAACAGCATACAGCGCCCAGATGACCTCTGATCAACCTGCTCACCCTAGGAGCATAAGATTGCTGCACCGACTGAGACGATGAAGCCCCCTGATTGGCCCTCAGGCCTGACCCGACTGAGCTGGCTGTGACCCTGAATCTGCCTCAAACCAGATGCACCAGGTGTGCCACCCAACTGTGGGCAATACCTCTTCATATGCCCTGGCTGACCACACTGATAACACGAGAGTGGTGGCCTCTACCCTGACTCTGGCTCTGAGATCGAGCCGAAGATGATGCTGCTCTCTGCACTCCTCCCCTCTGAGGACAAACTGGAGGACTTGTGGCCCAGCTGGCCACACTTGAAGCAGGTTAATGGCCTCCTTGACTTGCCTTCCCCGAACTAACCGGCACAGGAAAAGTCGATCTAGAAAAAGCTACTCTTGAGCTGTTGGGGATTAAAACCCTTCTGTCTCCTACCATTCACTCTGACCATGCCTGACTCTCTTTGGAGCCCTCTGTCCTTCCTCCTCCTCCTGCATCATGATTTCCATGTAGGCGCAGCATCAACCAAACGCCCAATAATCCCGATCTTAGTTCCCCCAACTCTCAGCTTGAAGGCACGCCTCAACTTCCTCCAAACTCAATACAACGGCGTTCTCAGACGCCACCATTCAGGTGTCAAACCTGGATAAGCTAGTAAATGCAGCCTCAAACTCGGCCACGTGAAAACTCGCTGCTTAAGCTGGCAGGAACTGGTTCTCTCAGCTTTCTCCCCTAACTGCTGGAGATAAGAACTTCTCCTGGAAAGCATTCACAAAAGCCTCCCATGTACCTCCTATACGCCCCTTTGGTGAACTTCCACCACTGACCCGCATCCCCCTCAACTGAATTGATGCCAAGGGTCCCCTTCAACCCCTCGTCTTCGATGCCAAGCATCTCAAACGTCTTGTGTCGTTCGAGCATTCGTCTGCCTGAAGCGGCTCTTTAGGATACCCACAAATTCATCCGGATTAGACCGGAAGAAACTTCCCTCTTCAGAAAGGAAGGTCCTGCATCCGCCGAAAACAAACCAACCTGGGCTTGATTCTCAGCCTAAGAATGCCTTACTGACTCCCTTGAATGCCCCTGCTATCTCTCGGGGCTAAAGTGCCCATAGCCTGCTGGCCTACTGGCTTCGGCCACATTGCCCTGGCCAATTCCCTCATGAACTGCCGGAACTCTTCTGGCACGGTACCTCCTGCCTACCCGGCCTACCACGCCTACCGGTCCTCGTCCTCGCCCTGACATCTAATAAAGGAAAGCAAACAAAGACGTTAGCAATTAATAATGTGCCGAAACTAAACACTCGCGTCCTTAATGCATTTGGGACAAAAATAATTCATCCACGTAAGCACAATAATCACATAAGCACTACGAATTTCATTCCTGGATAATAATAGTCCCGAAGCGTTTACTATAGTCCGGTTGGAAACAACATTTGATCAAGCTGCCTTGCCAACAAGGACTCACTAGAAACTCAAGGGTCCGAATTAACATCTAGAACTACGTTCCATACCCACATAATTCACATTAACACATGCTATCATATAAGCACATACAGTCATCTAAGTCTCTATCAAGCGGAGACGAACCCATTGTGATTTATAATCAAAAACTTCCCACGTACCCAAAGTATTCGAAACCCGGTACGCTCTGATACCAAGTTGTGACGCCCTCAAAATAAACCCATATTAACCATAACTTAACATGCATTTATAAAAGAAAACGAACCATTTTGAGTTATTCATCAAAAGTATTCTTATTGAAAGACATCACATGTAACAATCCTGCACATCAAAATAAATGCCCTAAGGGCTACATCTTCCAAAGCAACACTTGGACACAAAAGGATGAGTACTAACTCATTTACAAATTAAGCCCTAGGCTGAATGTTTACATGAAATCTCAAAATAACAGAATAAAGCATATAACTAAAGACATGTCTTTCAAAATCCCAAACATCAAATTCCTTCCAGGCTAATTCCGTGGGGTAGCTTATCACCTGAACCTGAAAATGATGTCCCATTAATGGGTGAGCCACAGCCGTAGAAAAATACAAACCAAATATAAGCATTGAATAAAAGCTATAGATTCCAATAGATGTAACAAGATAATCAATTTTATCATTAAACAGTCTCATGACACTAAGTCTAGACACATTTTCACTTTCCATTATTATCAACATGGCTCAGAACCTGCCAAACTTTACAACAGTGAATTATATATCATATTCACATTACTTCCAATATCAACAAACAATGAGACTCATGCTCTATCAAACACTTCATACTTCCCTTTGATAACACATTTTAGTGCTGATCAATAATCATGTAAAAACACTTCAATATAAAAGCGCACACAAAAATGGTGGCTAATGGGAGTCCATCCCTGACTCCTCCCAAACAAAAATCCGGTTTAGAGTCCATCCCCTATCTTCCCCCTAAACCGTGAGTACATCCCCTATCTTCCTCCAAAAAATATGCATATGAATGCTCAATCAATACATTGTAAATTTTCTGTATTAATTTCATAGTCTAAATTATGACTAACAAATGATTAGTTTCAATTTTCCCTAATCCGCATGCAATGTCTACAACAAGCACGACTATCCTCCACCGAAGCCCCAAACAGTTATCTCTATACTCGGAAAAAAATAAATATACTAACATTTAATGGCGAGTGATTTATATTATCCAACTACACCCATTAATCAAATAAATTCCCCAATTTCATTGGGATTTACAAATTGCCCAATTTCCTTAAATTAATTTACTCAAATCAAACTTTAGGCAATTCAAACTAGGGTTTTTCCCAAATTTTCAAAGTGTCCCCAACCTATCGAAATACCAAACTTAGAACAAAGCATATAAAATGGAGTAGGAAAATTCCCTTACCTCGAAGAAATAACCCGTATGGAGAAAGATGGAGATGGAAGACAAAGACCAACGTGCTCCAAATCCCCAAGGTTTCTCAGATTAAAATGAAGCCCTCAACTCACTCTACTTTTTAATAAAAGGATCTAAGGTAGAAACTCACTCTAAGTAGATCAATCGAAGAGAGAAGGTGTTGGAGGAGAGAGAGAGATAAAAACACTCCAGGGGTGGTTTTAAAAGTTATGAAGGAAAAGTAGGTCAAAAAAGTGATCCAAAAAGTGAATCACGGACTGATATAATCGGACTCTACGCTCGAGCGTTAGAAGCCCGCTCGAGCGTAAGACCACAGAATCATGCTCGGCGTGAAGAGAAAGCCGATCGAGCGTCGATTGCACCCTTTCCCAGAAGTTTGCAGCGCTGACACCCGCTCGCAGCGTTCAAACTCCCCGCTCAGAGCGGAGGAGCAAAAACAAGGGATTCACGCTGAGCGTAAAAACTACCGCTTCGAGCAGAAGAATGCCCAGAGGCAAAATACTGGGAGATGGAAAATCACGCTCGAGCGTCAAAATTTCCCGCTCGAGCGTAGAAGCAACAACGAAGGGACCGCTCGAGCGTTAAAACTTCCGCTCTGAGCGTAATGCAAAATCTGGGCATCACCTATTGCATCTAAATCAACCAAACCTGTAACAGACCCGCCAACACAACTATACTTCAAATACAAAGAGATAAGGACAACAACAAAACCCAAAAGTAATACAGGATCCTCAAACCTAAGTCGGATACAATAATTTAAAGAGAAAAGACCGGGTCGCTATAGGGATTTAAATAAAAAAAATGGGAAGTTGCATAAAATTAAGAATGGAAGTTCATTCAAGAACACTGACTACTTAAGATCATTTTGACTTAAAATAAAAAGGAAATTCAAAGAAAAGGAAATTGAAAAAAAATGAAGTGAATAAAAAAAAAATGGAAGTTGCATAAAATTAAAATGGAAGTTCATTCAAGAAACACTATACCTTAAGATCTATTTGGAAATAAATAAAAAAGGAAATTAAAGAAAAGGAAATTGAAAAAATGAAAGTTGAATAAAATACAAAATGGAAGTTGCATAAAATTAAAAATGGAAGTTCATTCAAGACCACTATAACCTTAACGATCATTTGGAAATTAAAGAAAAAAAAAATTGAATAGAAAATTGAATAAAATGAGAAATGAACATGCATAAATTAAACATGAAGTTCATTCAGAAAGCACTATACATAACGATCTATTTGGAATTAAATAAAAAAGAAATTGAAATGAAAAGGAAATGAATAAAAATGGAAGTGAATAAAATAAAATGGAAGTTGCATAAAATTAAAAAAGATGAAGTTCATTCAAGAAACCACTACACCTTAAGATCTATTGGAAAAATAATAAAAAAGGAATAATAGAAAGGAAATTGAATAAAATGAAGTTGAATAAAAATAAAATGGAAGTTGCATAAAATTAAAAATGAAAGTTCATTCAAGAAAACCTATACCTTAACGATCTATTTGGAATTAAATAAAAAAGGAAATTGAATGGATATTGGAAATATGAATTAAAAATAGAAATGGAACTGATAAAATTAAACATGGAGTCATTCAAGAAAACACTATACATTAACGAAATATTCAACAATGGAAAATTGAAAAGAAATTGATAAGAAGTGGAATAAAATAAAAATGAAGTTGTGATAAAGTAAAAATGGAAGTTCATCAAGAAACCACTAACCTTAAGATCTATTTGGAAATTAAATAAAAAGGAAAATTAATAGGAAAAGAAATTGAATAAAATAGAAGTTGAATAAAAATAAAATTGGAAATGCATAAAATTATAAATGAAAGTTCATTCAAGGAAACCCTATACCTTAAACTTTTCGATCTGTTTGGAAATTAAATAATAATGGAAATTGAATTAGAAAAGGAAATTGAATAAAAATGGAAGTTGAATAAAAATAAAAATGCAAGTTGCATAAAATTCAAAATGGAAGTTCATTCAAGAAACCTATAGCGATCCCGGTTTTCCCTTTCGTGGTTAACTATAATCCGGATTCAGTTTTGTAAGGGTGCTGTTGTCTTATCCTCTTTCCATCCCTTTCTCTTTGTGTTTGAGCTTTGGGTCGTGTTGGGCAAGTTGGGGATAAGTTGGTTGTGTTTTAAAACATAAAATCTTTGCCCAGTATTTGGTCTCTCCGTTCGAGCGGCGCTTTTTACGCTCGAGCGGGGAAATCACCCATCCAATATTTCGTCTGCAATGGTAGACGCTCGAGCGGAGGATTGGCCGCTCGAGCTGGAGTTTGTGTCTGATGCTCGAGCAGGGAGTTTGACGCTCGAGCGGGCACCATGTCTGTAAAAGGTTTGAGAGCGTGCATCTGCCGCTCGAGCGGGAATTGGACGCTCGAGCGGGGATCTGTGAGTGACGCTCGAGCGGGGAGTTTGACGCTCGAGCGGGGCGACTTTTATATAAAGCTGAGATCCGACCTTTTTGTTCACTTTTCAACATCCTTTCTCTCTCTTACTTTTCCAAAAAGCTATATTGAGAGTTCTTCTCACTAAAACCCTAACTTCTCTCTTAGGATTGATCTAGTAGGAGTTGTTTTCTCACCTTGGGCCTTTACAAAAGTTGTGTTGATCGTCGGGGGCTATCTTTTAATCTGAAAATTTCGAGATTTGGAGCATTTCCGTTTCTACACCTTCTTCGTTGGGTCCCATCACTTGAGGTAAGGATAACCTACTCCATCTTATGAGTTTTGTCTTTGAATTTTAGCATTTTGATATGTTGGGGGTTGTTGGGAAATTTTGAGAAAGTTTGGGCCTTTGTGTGATTTTACAAAAGTTGGGGTTTTAAATATATAAACCTATATGCATGTTAGACATAGAGAAATGAGATTAATGTTGGGACATTGATGGAAATGGAACCTTAAGGTTGTTTGTGAATTATGGTAATTTATCCTAATTGGTTTAATTAATTAATGCATATAATTAATTAAAGAAAACGAGGAATTGAATTGAGAATGTTGAAATTGGGAATGTATGGGACTAAAGTATAGATGAATCTTTTATTGCTCGTCTAGTTGGAATGTTGGTATATTAACCACTTGTACATTTATTTCCTGCTTAGAAATAATTGCTTGGGGCTACCAGTGGAGGGTAGTGTTGATTGTTGTAGACAATGCAGATGATTAGGCAAACTAAAACTAACCAATTGGATGTGTCATAGAATATGACGGTTGATAGAATACACTAACTTTATGTGTTGGTTGATTGTGCATATGGCCAATGTGTTTATATGCATTATGTGTAGACGGTTGGTAGAATACATTAACTTTTTACGTATTGTATTGATTGCGTATGTGATTCTGTGTTTATATGCATTACTTGTGTATGGGGGAGATGGGGGATGTACTCCACGGTTTAGGGAAGATGGGGATGTACCTCTAAACTGTTAATGGTTAAGGGAAGATGGGGATGGACCCGGGGATGCAGCTCATATGCTTATCTATTGAAGTGTTGATACAGTTCATATGCTTATCTATTGGAGTGTTGATACAGCTCATATGCTTATCTATTGAAGTGTTGATACAGTTCATATGCTTATCTATTGGAATGTTGATACAGCTCATATGCTTATCTGCTGTAGTATTGATATAGCTCATATGCTTATCTGTTGTAGTAGTGATATAGCTCATATGCTTATCTATGGAAAAGTTTGTTTGATTTGATATAGCACTAAAATGTATATCATCATCGTTTGTGAAATATGGAGGTGGTTTTTGTGTTATTGATACAACATCAAAATGTGTATCCACCTTGAGTTTCGAAAGTGTTCTAGTGATGAAACAATGATCCCATCAAATGTTTGGGCCAGAGTACTGAGCCTTGTTTCCAAACTTAAAGCTGACTAAGAAATGGAAGGTGAATGGTAACATAGACTTAACCATCACGGAATTGTAATAAGATGTAAGTGGAAGAGTAAGTGTTGACCATCTATCAGTTGCTAATCTCTTAGTCATTGTTCATAGTTGGTTTAGTATATTTCTACTGGGCTGTGGCTCACCCTATAGGGGGACATCATTTTCAGGTACAGGTAACTTGCCACATCCGAGGACATAGCTTGGGAGGCTAGGGGCTGACGGACCCTTTTTATTGTTCTGTTTCTTGGATGTATTCCATGTAATCTCAAGCCAAGGGCTTAATATGCATTTGAGTTAGTACTCTATTCTCTTTGTAACCAGGCATTGACTTGGAAAGCTGTAAGCCCGTAGGGCATTTACTATTGTTGTTAACTTGTAATACTGCTGTAAGAACTACTCTGATGAATAAGAATGTTGATTTCTCTTGTGTCAATGCATGTCTAAAGTGATGGGTTTTATGTACTTTTTGAGGGCGTTACAACACCTTAACGATCTATTTAGAATTAAATAAAAAAGAAAATTCAGTAGAAAAAGAAATTGAATAAAAATGGAAGTTGAAAAAAAAATAAAAATGGAAGTTGTATAAAATTAAAAATGGAAGCTCATTCAAGGAAACCACTATATATTAATGATCTATTTGGAAATTAAATAAAAATAGAAATTCAACAGGAAGGGAAATTAAATAAAAATGGAGGAAGTGGAATAAAAATAAAAATGGAAGTTGCATAAAATTAAAAATGAAAGTTCATTCAAAAACCACTTACCTTAACGATCTATTTGGAAATTAAATAAAAGGAAATTATAGAAAAGGAAATTAATAAAAAGAAATTGAATAAAAATAAAATGAAGTTGCATAAAATTAAAAATGAAGTTCATTCAAGAAACCACATATACCTTAACGATCTATTTGGAAATTAAATAAAAAAGGAAATTGAATGGAGATGGAAATTGAATAAAAATAGAAGTTGAATAAAAATAGAATGGCAAAGGCATAAAATTAAACATGGAATTCATTCAAGAAACCACTAACCTTAACGATCTATTTGAAATAAATTAAAAGGAAGTTAATAGAAAAGGAAATTGAATAAAATGGAAGTTGAATAAAAATAAAAATGAAAAGTTCATTCAAGAAACCACTATACCTTAACGATCTATTTGGAAATTAATAAAAAAGAAATTGAATATAAAGAAAATTGAATAAAAATGGAAGTGAATAAAAATAAAAATGAAGTTGCATAAAATTAGAATGGAGTTCATTCAAGAAACCACTACACCTTAACGATCTATTTGGAAATTAATAAAAAAAAGGAAATTGATGAGATGGAAATTGAAAAAAATAGAAGTTGATAAAAATAGAAATGAAACTGCATAAATAAAACATGGAAGTTCATTCAAGAAACCACTATACCTTAAGATCATTTGGAAATTAAATAAAAAGGAAATGCATAGAAAGGAAATTGAATAAAAATGGAAGTTGAATAAAAATAAAAATGGAAGTTGCATAAAATTAAAAATGAAGTTCATTCAAGAAACCACTACACTTAGAATCCATTTGAAATTAAAAAAAAAAGGAAATTCAATAGAAAAGAATTGAATAAAATGGAAGTTGAATAAAAATATAAAATGGAAGTTGCATAAAATTAAAAATGGAAGTTCATTCAAGAAACCACTATTATAGCGGATCCTGGCCTCTCCCCTTTCTTTAACTGTTGGTATCCGGATTTAGGTTCCATGGAAAATGGTTGTTTGATATATATCTTTTACATCCCTTATCCTTGCATTGAGTCTTGGTGTGATCTCTCTCTTTTT
>NW_021034962.1:0-11731 GCF_004153795.1 Camellia sinensis
CAACATGCCCAAAACATAACATGGTCAAGCCAAAATTCACATTTTAGACAGTTTAGCAATACAAGTTTCTTTTCTCTTAAGGTTTTGTAGGGCAAGAGTCTCAGATGATGTTCATGTTTTCTTCCTATATTCTTGGAGTAAATCAATATGTCATACAATAAATACAACAATAAAATTGTCAAGGTATGGTTTAAACATTCTGTTCATGAGGTCCATAAAGTGTAGCTGGTGCGTTCGTGACTCCAAAGGCTAACTAAAAATTCGTAATGTCCATATCTCGTTCTAAAGCAGTTTTATTAATGTCATCTGCCTTTAAACTTTCAACTGATGGTTTATCCAAGAGATCTGAGATCACTTCTTCGAAAATCTTTAGCACCTGTAAACTGATCCAAACAGGTCACCAATACGCGATAATGGGTATTTATTCTTTACAGTTATCCTTATTTCAAGTCACGATACGTCAATGCACAGTTTTCAGCTGAGCTTCTTTCTTCTTTACAAACGTGAAAACGGCCGACCCCTGGTGAGGTAACTGGGTTTGATGAATCTTTTTGTCTACAGTTCTTTGGCCAGTTGCACTTTCAGTTCTTTCAATCAGTTGGAGCCATTCGGTACGGAGCTTTAGAAACCGGCTGTGTTCCGGGAAACCACATCAACAGTAAAACTCAATTCCCTGTCAATCAAATCTCCTGGCAAATTTCTGGAAAGACATCTGGGAATTCCTCTTGGCACTATAGGAATACAGTTCACATTAGCATATCATCGGTAATACAATTTCAGTACAGAACCAGAATCCCTCAGCCCTTTCTAATCAGTTCTTACAGCTTCACAGATGAAATCAGATACGGGGGAGGTACGACTCCAACCTCCATTAAACAAAATTCAGGCAAACCAGGTGGACGGAAAAACTACCTGTTTTGAGTACACATTCTATGGTGGCATGATTTTCGTTAACAGTCCATCCCCAATATAAACATCCAAAGATAGATCCCAATATTCAAATGGCAGTAATCTAAACAGATGTGCATCTCCAAACAATGATTTCCAAGCAGGGTACTGTATGGCACAGGTCAATAGATCCGCCCAACGGTGATGTAAGCTAACAGATAATTCATAGGTTTTTCTAAGGGTCTATGCAATTTTTTGAGAAAAGGCATGCGACACTAAGAATGCGTAGACCCCGCATCATCGTACATAAGTCTTTTGAGTAGCAAATAGAGGAATACCTGACACAACTGGTCTCGGTTTTGGACGTCTCCCGGTACTAGGGTGACACTCAGCCCGGCCTCATAGGCTTCTTTCCCGGTAGCTTAGGGTTCGATTTTGGTGTAACAGTTGATGCCGCTACTGTTGTGTATGTTTACTACTAGTTGTGGAGTACGAGAGCAGTCCTTAACCATGTGGCCTACCTTGCCACACCTGTAACAGGCTCACTTATATCTTGTAACAGACTCCCTTTGATTTTTACCACATTCAGTAACAGGGCGGTATGTATACGGTTTTCCCTTGACTAGACGTAGTCGTTGACCCGTATCTGCTTTCTTGTTCAATGGACTATGCTTGCCTTTTCTTAACTTGAAACTCTGCTCTTTTACGCCCGCCATTCAGGCAAATGGTGTTTCAGTTTTCCAGTGCTTCAATGTTCGATTTCAAGCATCAAAGGCTCGGTCAAGGCCATTCACATAGCTCGGTAGTTTCAAGAACAATTATTCGGTCAAGAATTGCAACATTAAGGCCGCCTCAAATTTTCTGGCCTCTCATACTCAGTATCCACCATATGCGTTGCATATCTAGCAAGCTCGGTGATATTTCGTCTCCCATATTCAGCCACAGACATTGCTCCTGTCTCAAGCTGTTCAAACTCACGTATTCCTGTCCCTAACACACTGAGGGAAGTATTTTTCAAAGAAGGTCCCTTGAATTTGAGCCCAAGTTCAGACGTAATTTTCATCACGGATGAGCATCCCACCACCTTCTAGCTCTTCTTGCAATGTGAGATGGCCAATATACCTTATGTCGCTTCAAAGCACGGAAAAACCTCAAATAATTTTTCGGTTTCCAGAACCCAAGCTTCAGGCTTTTAACGGTTCAAGCCTTCCCTGAAAGAATGCGGTTTCATTTTGCTTGAACTTCTGGGTCAGCAGCAATTATATCCCCATCATTAAGCATTCACATTCACATTTTGTTCCTGTACACCGGGAGGAGGGGTTAGAGGCTGTTGATTCAGTTATTGGTCCAGTTTTGCAGTTACAGTTCCATCAGTGTTCGTTCTGGCCATTCTGGCCTCAGAGGATGAGGTTTCAGTTTCGTTTGCAGTGTTGCATTATTCCATTTCCCACTATAAGCATTATTAACAGTTTTTAAAACCATAAGTAGTCATTTGTTTAACAGTTTTTACCAATGAGCATATATTCAGTCAGTCATGTCACCACTTATCATGCTCATGAGATGCCCAATTACTTTTCTAGGACACCCTATAGCCTCATATTGGACACGTGTGTGCGGTATAACTCGTGATTAAGTTATCGCCTGATACCAACTCTGTCACGACCCAAACCCGCCCTATTGGGTACAGGCCACCGTGAAACCGGCCAGTTAATCCGAGTTACCGGAGGCCTGCTTAACAGTAGTACAGTAAAGACAGAGTTCAGGGCCTGGCGGAAGCCAATACAGTTAAAAAATAATGTCCATTGAGCCTGTGACAGTCTGTATGCCAAAAAGATTTTTCATGCGATTATATAATCAAACAGTACAGGCTGATACAAGCATTTACAAGACATTCCATACAGGGATCTATCCTTTATGAACAGTAACAGTACAGATGGATAACAAGTCTATACAGTAATACAAAACAGTACAGGACAGCGGGGGAAAAGGACACCCAAGGCCATAGCATGGCGAACTCGGAACCTCGCAGTGAGAGCACGGTGGTTGGCTTGACAAAACTGAATAACCCTGACGCCTCTAGCTTTGATCCGGTGCCTGTACACCTACATATATATATGAGCAGTGAGCTAAAGCCCAGTGAATAACATAAAGCGTAAAGGGTTTAGAATGAATGTCTCTACAGTAATGAAAACAGTTCATTTTCATCAGTATTTCAGTTGCTTCAGTACAAGTAAACAGTCATATGTGGTTACATCCTTAGCATATCAGTAACAGTAGGTCTTAAAAGACCGAACAGTAATGACGGCCATCAGTCAGTAAACAGTAAATGGCTCCACGAGGGAACCGACAGAGATCTTTGTAACAGTAACAGTAAACAGTAGGTGCTAAGGTGCCACAGTACAGTTCAGAAATAAAGGACATACATTCATTCAGTAATACCAGGTTCAGTAAACAGTTCAGTTCAGTATTCAAAAGATAATCAGTTGAACATATTTTACACAATTGTTACTCACATACTCACAGAGTTCTGGGCTATAGTAGGCCAGAGCGTTTCCTCGAAATGCCAACCCTATACAGTTAACAGATTGAACACACTCTAAGTTTCACAGCTGGGAAAGGTAATAATTAAATCCCTAAATTTGCCTCGGTGTGTTCTATATCTATATCCTCATTAAGATGTCTAAAACTAGGCCTAAGAATGCCTAGGGTGACATGAGGATGCAAAGATGCACTCAGAAAATATTTTCAGAAAACAGAGTCCCGCTCAAGCGTAAGTCACTCCGCTCGAGCGGACATGCAAACAAAGGTACCCGCTCGAGCGTATAATTACCCGCTCGAGCGTTCTGCAAAAACAGTCAAAAGTGCTGGATGGGTGGAATCTCCGCTCGACGGACGCTCGACGCCCGCTCGAGCTTGAGACACATGCCTCCGCTCGAGCAGACTGTAAAACAGTACAGAGATACTGGATGCTCGGATTCTATGCTCAAGCGTCTCTATCTCCGCTCGAGCGGAAGTGCAAAATCTGGAAATCCTAGATTGCACCTCCAAGCTCCAACTCAAGTTTAAAAGCATCAAAATCGATCCTCTTGGGCTGAATTTCCAGAAAACACTTGTAAACACATGAAATAACATGATTCAAAACTCAATTTGAGAAATCAAAGCCCAAGGGTGTTTAATTGAAACTCAATTTTAACCATTTTTCAAGAACAACATTCAAACATGTCATGCATGAGTTCTAAACCAAATTAAAGCTCCAAAGCTTGTTCAAATGAGCTCATTTCTTTTCAAAACCAGATGAATACATGGTCTATAACAACAATATGAGCATGCATGTACTAATGTCCATGTAATCAACCTCAAAATACAACAATACTAACATGCATGCATGAATTATGCTCTATTTCAACATGCTAGAACTAATACAAGGCTCAACTCTACACTTGAAGCATGAAACATGCAAGAACTAGTTCAAACACAAGAATGAGAAGATGAAATCCTTACCTAAGTCTTGGATTCACGATTTAGGAGCTCAAATATGGAGTCTATACATCAATTCTTCAAGCAATTCACAAAGTAGAACTCAAGATCAACTCAATTCTCTCTCACTCTCTATCTTGGTCGGTTGAGTCAAGGGAAAGAACTGATGGAAACGTTGTTCAAGTATGCACAAGGCTCACATGTATGTGAGATAGTGGCCACTAAGTGTGGCAAAATGGTGAATAAATCAACTCATGCACTCTAACTCATTTTAATCTAATTTAATCATACCTAATCAGTTTTCAGATAATTATACCATAAAATCACATTAATTATGATGATCATTAAACATCAATCAGTTTCTAATTCGGCCGCCGATAAGGCCTTCAATTAACAGTCTAAACATATAAGCATGAACAGATAATCATACAGTCAAACAGATAGAATGCAATTTAACTAACATATACTCAATCAATTCGGTTTCCAATTTCAGTCAGCCAGTTCCGTAGTTTATTCAGTTCAATTATCAGTCATAATCAGTCTCTCTCAACTGTCGGGAAGCATAAGCAATAACTCTCTCATTCTGCATTAAAACACACCCCAAACCCTTATGAGAAGCATCACTAAATACAAGTCATTAATCGGTAGACAGTATGAGGGTTGTTACAGTCTCCCCTCCTTATAAAGAGTTTAGTCCTCTAAACTCGAGTTACCTTCAGTTTGGAAGAAAACAGGGTTCAGTGGGAACAGTTCAGGATATCTTTTAGCCATGTCCTCTTCCCTTTCCCAAGTGGCATACAGACCACTATGGTTCTGCCAGTCAATTTTCATTAGCGGATCTCTTTGTTTCTCAACTTCTTGATCCGTCTGTTTACAATCTGTATAGGCCGTTCCTCATAAGTGTAGTCATCACTCAGCACTACACTTAGCCACCAATCTATTTGAGTTAATAGTGTTTATTTCTTGCTTTCCATACTTGTGATCACCTCTAATCACTTTTGCAACCTCCATCTTTTCTTAGCTTTTTTTCTTTGTTTTCAAAGTTGTTTCAAACCAAGTGTTTGTTTAAGCATGAGGTTGAGGTATTGTGCTTAATGATTTAGTCCCTTTGAGGGTTCATTACCAACGTCATGACACTTTTCTCATGCCTAAAACAATATTTGGTTTGGTACTCCTTTTCATTAGAGGACTTAAAGCTCACATTTGGACTTAATTGATTAAGGAATGGATGGTAATTAAAATAAAGTAATAAAATTTGGACTAAAAGTGATGCATGATAATTAAATCAACTTGGGTTCAATCGGATATTAATTGAACCCATTGAGTCTTGAGTGGTTTCATACTTGCTAGTGATGTAAACGGCTCAAGAGTCAATGTCAACCACTTCTCTTAATCAATCCATGATAGGGAGGGGGTTTTGAGAGTCTTTAAATTATGCATTTATTGAATTATACCCCTTGATTCATAGGCCATCATGCAATGAAATTGCATTGAGTGATGGCTTGCGAATTGAGCTTGCCACTCCTTTGAGCTGTTTGATGATAAGGAGGGTTAAGGTGTACAAACATCCCCTGAGGATGCCCTGTTTGTGCTCTATATGCTTTCTGTTGCAGCAGGAGGAACCAAGCTTTCATGACCGGCAGACCACTTTTTCTTGCCAACAAGCCACCTATTTTGGACGGCAGGCTACCATTTGTGGCTAGCCGGCCACTACTTCTGGCCTGTTGGCCACTTTTGTCAAATTGAGCAGCAACTTTTTGGAACAGAACAGAGCAGAGGCCGAGGTGAAAAGATGTTCTAACTGTGCAACAGAGGCATTTTGGCAGCAGAACAGTGGGCTTTTCAGGTGAAAATCCGCGCATGCATGAGTATTCGTCGCTTCCCAGGGCTGATTAGTTAGCTTAGTTACTTCTTTCATGTTGTATTCATGATTGTAATTAATTAGTTAATTCTAATTTGCAATTAATTAATTCATATAATTAATTAGCTAGTTCCATAGAATAGTTAATTAATTAATTGGTTTTGTAATAACTAGCTAGCATAGTTAGTTTATTCGATTTGTAATAATTAGTTAAATTTGTTGTTGTAATAGTTAGTTAATTCGTAGTAATTAGCTTAGCTAGTTAAGTTTATTCGGACCCTCATGCGTGAGAGAATAATTGTAATAATGTGTATGTCTCCCAACCCCACGTCTTTCTCCCTTTTATTTACTTACTTATGATGGTTAGTTTAGGGCATCGTATTTCGTTTAGCATTTGCCATGTTTGCATTCACTTGTCTCGCATGCATTCAGGCTCAGCACATCATTCTAACTTGCATTGTTAGTTAATACATTCTTTGAATACGTGCTTAGACTGCATGCTATCAAATTGATTCATATGCTATATTAGTGGCCGAGCCTAGTAATTGCATATTGTATGCGTTGCATTAGTCATATTGCATAGTTAGGATCATGTATTTTTCTAACTGTGTCATATTTTTTTGTCTTGGAGTACTAGGTAAGCTTTTATTTGTTTTAACATATCACTTGAGTGTGGTTGTTACCATGTCAAAGCATATTTACCATGAGGCTAAATGCTTAAGTGATAAACTGTTTGAATGCCTGTGGATGAAGGCTAATTTCTTGAATTGGAATAATTTTATCAATGTACATATGAGATTACTTTTTCGAGTGGTACATATTCGAAACAATTTTCAAAACAAACATGAATCAAAGCGTTCCAGTTTTGCAAATTAGTCTATACTTGTGTGCACATCACATAGTAAATTAGTCTAATAATCAGAACAAGAGCATATAATGTAAATAAGATTCACATCATGATTAGTAGAGGCCGATCTTTGATCGAGCGAGTGGGGTGCTCAATTCATGACCTTCCCCTCTTTTACCTAAGTTCCCAATCCGAGACAATCTTGGTGATGACGGACAAATGGCCTTTGGCACAAGTCATGAGTTTCCTAAATATCCCAAAAATATTTAGGTGACGACTCCGTATCTGGCAAAACAGTCCATTTTTGGCATTTTTTATTCAAAATTGATTTTCCAAAAGATTTGTCGGATTTGGACTCTTTGGTGTTTATCTATTTCACATTACACTTATGAGATCAGATTCTGAACCGCGGGAGTCCGAACTGTAGGGCTAATCGTCTTCCGAAAGGAGCATGAAAAGTCGAGCTACACTCTTGGAGTTGAATCTTCAAGTCACTTTACACGGTAGGTGCAAATCTATAGGGTGTCATGGAAATCGATGTCGTGTCAGGCACAAAATCAATAGAGAACTCGATCTCTCGATAAGGTGGTAAACTAGCGAGATCCTCCAGAAAAATTAGCAACTCAACTCGGACTTCATCACACTCACTACTCAAGAAGTTGGCTAGAAGGCAACTAAGTTCACTTCGCCCATACGGATCATACACCGGTGATAAGACTTTATCAACATAGTCCCCCAAGAAATAAAAGCAATCACCACTCAGGGTACATACAGTAACTCTCTGACAATAGCAATCTATAATAGCCCGATATGATGACAACCAGTCCATACCCAATATAACGTCAAAATTAGACATATCAATTAACACAAATGCAAAAGGGAGTCGGTGACCGGTTGTAACGCCCCCAAAATACACAATAGATACAACCCAAAACATAAATTAATAACCGTATGAATCAGAGTAAATAGTCTTTTCATTACATGAAGTTAATGATACAAAAGAGTTTGACAGAAGTAGATGCCCTATTGGCTTATACCTTTCCAAGCCTTGACTTGGTTACAACAAAATGAGCTCCGCTTAATACAAATTTAGCCCTAGGCTATACAAAATAAACAAAACATGAAGCTCTTGCTTCCCAAAGGTCTCTCCAATGCTATTGCCTAGGTGGAGGCATGCCATCATTACCTGAAAATGTTATTCCCAAATAGGGTGAGCCATAGCCCAGTAGAAATCATCTAACACAGTATATGAAATTTAGCAAAGGTATAAATACAAGTGCATAAACAATGCTTGTGAATAAAACTTTTCACAACTTTATATACTCATAAGATAGCAATTTCAGGTCTTAATCCATTTACTTTCAATTCATATTTCGTTCACTTATCTGTCTCAATCCATGAGTCAATTTCGTTATTTCTCAACAACCGAACTGAGGCTACAACTCAATAATTTTCAAATCATACAACACATATGCATAAACACTTCAAACTTCCATTTCACGGATATTTCATCCGCGAGCAGCTGTCAAACGGGACCCATGTAAACGTAGACTATACAAGCACTACAGTTGCCATTTTACGGATATTTCGTCTGCATGCTAGGCACCCATGTATAATTTCGGGACTTTCACCCAGGACACTCCGGCCAACTTAATTATAATGGAGTCCATCCCCCCTTCTCTTCCCAAACAATCATCCATACATATGCAATGTATTTAAACATATAATCAAACATGGAGCACATCCCCTTTCCACTCCCAAACAAACATACATATCCAATGTATATAAACACGGTCATATTCAATGACAACCATCAAAAGATTAGTTTCAATTCACCTAATCCACATGCAATTTCTACAACAGTCAAAGTTATCCTCCACCGATAGCCCAATATAGTTATCTCTAGATAGATATTCAATCTCAAACAGATAGTTTATTCAAAATGTCACGACCCCAAACCGCCCCTAGTAGTTATGGTGTCGTGATAGCCAGTAATCCGAGATTACTGAAGGCCAACTTTCAAAAATCCACACACAATAGAGTATAAATATATGGGGCTCACAAGTACGGAAGTAATACATACAAATCAGATTAGTCCATAAGAGCTGTGCGTAAGTCAAATGAAATGGCAAACATCTTCACATGGGTTACAACTTAATACAAATGAAGTAAAGTACTTAATACATCTTGATCAAAAGGCTTCTCAAGCCGACGTGTGCAAAATACAAGTATTACAAGTCGAGAAACATGATTTTCAAGACTGCCGAGATGAATACAAGTCAAGCCGACATAACAAAAATCCAAAAACAAGTTTGCGGACCATATCTAGGCGTCACCGCCTTCTTGCTCATCACCTATATATATATAGAGAGGGTGAGCTTGGATACTCAGTGAATGATATAAATAATAAAGGGTTTGCATGAATAATAGCCGAAGTCTTTCCAAAACGATACATATCAAAACTTTATATAACAAAGGATGGACCTCGTCCATCTAGCAAATCTCTAAAGCTTCAAGGGATGCTTACTAGCATCAACATATTACAAATGATGACATTCCGGACAAACAACCCACGCCGTAAACCGTCAGTGGCAAAACAAGACAAAGCAAGGGAGATATCTCAAACAAGGGTGCTACAAAAGTTTAGAGTCCTCTAGCACAAAGGACCTATGTTACAAAGGCCCGTAGCCCCCTAACACGAGAGTACTGCGAAAGTTTAGAGTCTTCCAGCACGAGAGACTTTCAAAACAAGATGTGCAGTTGCATTATAGTCCCCTGGCACTAAGGACTTTCAAAACAAGATGTGCAGTTGCATTATAGTCCTCTGGCACTAAGGACTTTCCGAGAATGTCATCAAAACAAGATAGTGCTTGATATACAAAATAGGGACAATTATTCATGCTTAACAAATACTTTTCAAAACAAAGCAAAGCAAAATTCATCAAAACATTGATAACATAGCTTTATTAAAAATACCACTCGCATAGTTCTTTAAATGTCAGGGTCAAGGCAAGTCCCAATCCTACAAACACATGGCAAAGTCTATTGAATGCACTTCTCAAAACAAGTCTTGCATGCATGCAAATGACCTCGGAATTCTTCAAAGACTAAGTCAAATCAAATCAAAACACAGTTCTTATCTCTGGAAAACATGCTGGGCAACTACCAGGTCCAGGCCGAGGTCCCACACCTCTTTGCCGAGGTGTGGCCTCGATGGCTACACTCAAGGAAATGAAGTCGGGAAAATCTGGGTTTCCCTCTCTTGAAGAACATGACGAACATGAAAAACATGAACATGAGGAAGATGAATGCAAAGATTATAACTTGCTATTACAAAATCTGAGATTTCATGCTATGAATTCGAAAACATGGACTTGGGCACCCATATTCAAGGATCTTATGAAAACAAACACAAAAACATGAGCCTTAATGCAAACTTTCGGATCAAACAAGGTTTTTCTTCAAGAACACATGAAAACCATTTTCTCTTTCTAAAACCAACTTTAAATCAATGCCTGACGTGCAGAACAGGTTTGATCGTGCAATGCAGCTAAATGATCAATAAGAACAACAAGAGGTGATTAAGATTCTAACCTCAGAACTCGAATCTAATGGTTCAAACTTCAACGATCAAGCTTGGAAGTTCACTCTCTTACTCGAAGGCTTCACCTTCTTCTCCCTAGAGTCTCTCTCTCTAAAAGCAAGATTTGATACAAAATGATATGTTTCTCTCGACAGCCACTGACTTAACCCTCTGCTGGGACACGTGGCATCGGCTGATTGGCTTTACTAAAAAAGGTGACTGGCTGACAAGACAAGACTATGACAAAGTGTATTCAACAAGCTAGATGGCAAGAGCACTCCGACAAGTGATGATCTCGGCTAAGGGCAAAGCTTCGGCAAGTAGGGTGACAACGACATCGGCTTGGAAGGACAACACTTGACTAAGCTGTGCCACACCTTGGCCTAGATGTGCCACACCTCGGTCTAGGTCACACCATTCTAGGAACAAAATTACTAAGTGCAAGGATCAAGGATCTAGAACGCCTAGATAATAACATCTCGACCTAGATGATGCACATCTCGGCCTAGGCGACGGACGCCTCGGCCTAGATGGTGACATCTTGGCTAATATGCTAGGGTGAAGGTGGAGGTCAACCGAAGTGGTTCCAAGATAGTTCTAAGTGTGGAAAGGTTCCAAGGTGTCTAAGCTTAAGATGACCTCGGCAACACACCAGGCAAGAACACAGCATGCAAGCAACACTCAAGCAAAACAAGACAGGATTTGCAAATGCACATAGCAAAACACGATCATACATAAGTGTATGCAAGTATGACTAAGCTGAAGGGAGGGTTGTTACACAAAACATCCAAAAGAATGAGTTAATACATAACCAATCCCACCATTCATATCAATACCCTCTCAATTTCACATTTTCAATGCCAATTTCAATTATTTGTACAAAATAATAATTTGATTCAATTAGGGTAATTCCCCCATTTTCCCAATTATTAGCCAAGTGCCAAAATCATCAAATTAGACATAACACAACATCATTTTCAAACCCCACAAGCATTTATCTCACCTACACCCCAAACCCCTCTTTCCATTTTATGCCCAAACCCTAAGTTTGTTTAAAACATCCCCAAATCACACC